>SJYX01022544.1:436765-448788 GCA_006410675.1 Oreotragus oreotragus | reverse complement strand
GAAGTCTGTTTCTCTGTGAAGCTAAGGCTGCAGATTAAACCTGGAGATTGTTGTGGCCCTGTTTCCTGCAACGTGGAGGGAACTGGTCTGCAGAGAGAAGACAGGCAGCACTGCAGGGGCGAGAGCTGGAAGGACAGTCCTGATGGGGTTTTTTAATTCCTGGTCGTAGTTTTTCCCGAAGTGCTAGGAGTCAATACATTTTTTTTTTTTTTTTTGGGCCTAAGTTTGTTTAGCTTGGATTTCCTCGTGGGTAAGTCCTTCCTGATGTGAAGGTTCTCCACAAGCACGAGTTGGAGGGGCCCAGGTCTGGGTTCCTGGATGGTTGGGTCAGAAAGATCCTGGGGGAAATCAGACAGTTTAACGTGGTAGCACAGCAGCTGGCAATTCAGACACAGGTGAACTGTCAGTCATGGTGAGGGTGGAGGCAGGGCTGGGATTCCTAAAAAGTGCCTAGTGAGGATCCAGTAGTCTTGGCAAGGATGGTCTGTCAAGGGGGGTTGAAGTCCCTAGGTTCTTGAGGTGTGGGGTTAGAGGAGTCCGATAAATGAACAGGAAGTCAGGGCAATCTCGCCCCTAGTATCTGGGGGATCCAGGACAAGGGTACAGATGGAGACCCAGTTTTTAAACATTAAGTGTCAAGTTAACAAACTGTGAAATAAAATATTTAACACATGGCAAGTGTCCGGTCTTTCTACCTTGGCCATTCTGTGAAGCCCCGGAAGGCCAGTCTGGATGTACAATTCTTGGGGTCCTCATGGTTCCATGGTGGATGTGGCAACGCAGGGGCAGCCGGCCCCTGGCTCCCAGCCCTTCTCCTCCCCACCAGCCCCTGGCAATCACCATTCCACTTTTTCACTTTCTGTGAGTTTGACCACTCTGGAAACCCTGTGTAAGCGGAACCACACAGCATTTGTCCTTCCATAACTGGCTTACTGCCCTGCGCACGATGTCCGCACGGTCCATCTATGCTGTAGCAGCTCTTCCTTCTCTTAGGGTTTCCTTTGGAATGGCTGCACCCTACCCGTCTTTAGGGTCTGAGTGTGAACTCCTTTCTTCCAGGAGGCCTCCTCGACCTCTGCCATGGGTGCTCCCACAATGCTTTGCACCCTCCTTCAGGGAGATCCAGGCAGAGCAGGGGCGGAGCCCAGAGACCCCTCTGCCCTCCTGAGCATAGATCCTCAGGTCACAGGCTCCTCTGCATTCCTGGCTACATCCCAGGGTCCCATCACAGCCCCGTGCCCGGAAGAGCAGAGCGGAGCACAACGAACGGTGCAGAGTGAATGCTGAACACACTTTTCCTAAGATATTCACTGACAATTTCTCACAAACCTTGAGACCAAAGTAGCACATACTTGGCCCATCAGGGGCACAGGGAATCTTAACCAGCACAGGGTTTGTCTCTAAGGCACAGCTCTCCATCTGATCACTGATTCTCTGCCTTTCCCTCAACCCTGCTCTGTCAGCACCCACTGCTTCCTGGGGAGCCCAGCGGTGTCTCCAGCCCTGAGTTCCAGGCACAGCCCCCGTCACCCGCTCGCCTCCTGGTGTCTGTTTGTGGAAGTCGTCTCCCCGTCTGTCTCCCCCGGCCTCACTTCAGCCTCCACAGCCTGGAAAGCGCCTACTCCTGGCCACCTCTCTACCCCTGTTCACTCCAGGAACCCCGGCCCTGGTGTGTCTCAGCGAGTAACACTGACGCCAGCACTCAGGCCTGCCCTCTGGGGAGGAGTCCTCATTCCACAGGGATCTGCCCATTGCCAACAGCTTCTCCTTCCTTCTTTCCTGTGCTCATACAGAAGCTCTTCTCCAGGGCCTGGTCCTTTCACTGTGGGGGAGTGGACAGACAGTGGGGCCATGTTCCTGCCTTCCCATTGACCAGTGGCTTAACTTTAGGCAAATCACAATTCATCCCGAAGGCTTGGTTTCCTCACCTGTAGGTGGAGATAACAAGGAGTATGTACCACACAGGCTTTGAGAATGATCTTACGATTGCTGAGGGGAAGGATGGGAGGAAGCGATAGTTAAGTAGTTTGGGATGGACATGTACACACTGCTGTATTTAAAATGGATAACCAGGGGCTTCCCTGGTGGTTCAGTGTAAAGAATCTGCCTGCCAATGCAGGAGACATGGGTTCAATCCCTGGTCCAGGAAGATCCCACATGTCATGGAGCAGTTAATTCTGTGCGCCACAACTATTGAGCCTGTGCTCCAGAGCCTGGGAGCAGCAGCTCCTGAGCCCACGAGTCACGGTTCCTGAAGCCTGTACCGCCTAGAGCCCGCGTTCTGCAAGAAAGGAAGCCACCACAGCGAGAAGCCCACGCACCATTAGAGAGTAGCCCCGGCTCGCCACAACTAGAAAAAAGCTCGTGCATAACAACAAAGACCCAGCACAGCCAAAAATAAATTAAAATGAAGAACTAAAATGAAGTAAAATAAAATGGAGAATCAGTAAGGATCGACTGTATAGCGCAAGGAACTCTGCCCAGTGTTATGTGGCATTCTGGATGGGAGGGGAGTTTAGGGGAGAATGGATACCTGTATAACTGAGTCCCTTTGCTGTTCATTTGCAACTGTCACAACACTGCTTGTTCACTGGCTATACTCCAATACAAAATAAAATGGAAGATAAAAAGGAGTACATCCCCAGAAACCTGTGAGGATGAAGCCAAGTCAGGAGCAGTTCCCCACCTTGCTGTCAGTTATGGGCCTGGAAGACCTTGGACAGTGGTTGACACAGGATGAGGCTGGTGCTGTTGGAGGAGGTCGGGCTGCATGGAGGCGGAGGGGATGCAGGTGAGGTAATGCTAACCTGGGAGACTAACCATGAGGACGTCACCTGTCTCCTCCCACGTTTTCCCTCCCTGGCCTCCGTGCTGTGGCCAAGCTCTCCACAGAAAGCACCCATCTGATTTTTAGGGACTCCTTGCTGCTCAGGGGATCACCTGTGGTGGACACTCTGCTGACTGAACTGATGGACTGACTGACTCTGTAAACACCCTGCCAAATGCCCACAGGATGCTCTAGACACTCACGTCTGCTAGATGGTACTTCTGCTCCCAAAGGCTGGAGGTTGAGTCGTGTACTTAACAAGAATCAGCTGTGTTTGCTCCCAAACTTGTGAATGCCAGTTGTACATTTTATTGTGATCATAAACTTATTTAAACAAAATGAAAATTGATGAGATTAGTGTGAGAGAACTTTGTGAAAACTAAGATGAATACTTGGAAAAGACTAGATGAAGGGTCATGTTGAACTGAGGATAGATGAGACAACTGTTAAAGCTTGAGGGAAATTATAAAAAGAAAACACTAGAAGTCTAGTGCTCTCTCATTGCTTTGCAAATATCTTTAAGTTCTAGCTCTACTTTAAAAAAAGCAGAAACTGAAAAACGATAAATAATGCATTTATGGCAGACTGTGCTGAACTTGCCTCTTATGCGAAGAAAAAGCCTTGGCCCTACATCAAAAGACTGGGGATGACTGTACGTTCTGCTCTTGCAAATTGAAGTAAAATGTCTACAGGATGCACATATCATGTTTTAATGGCCCCTTGTTTTAAAATCTGTATTTTTAAATTAACCCAACAAGCACTGGTGTTGATCCAGCTGGGTGAGAGGGTTTCTGCCGTTCAGCCTCCTGTTTGGGGCCTTCCAAGCAGCCCCATTCTGGCCTCATTCACTGCACACATCTCCCACTCTCCGTTCCACTCCCTTAGCCACTCACGGAAGATTGAGAATCAGAAGCAGTTCTGAGTTCAGAGCTGACTCCTTGCGCTGCCTCTACCTGGAGAGGGTGGAAGCAAGACAGTATGAGAGTGTGCCTGGCCCCTCCTGCTGCGTGGGAGCTGCTTGTCTAGGGTGTTGTGGAGTCTTTCCCCACCTGACATCCCACCGCACTTTCAGTGCTTTGGATAGAATTGGGTCCCAGCCCGAATTCACATGTTAAAGCCTTATCCCGCAATGAGATGGTATGTGGAGGTGGGGGGCCTTTTGGGAGGTAATTAGGGTTGATGAGGTCGTGAGGCTGGGGCCCTTCTGATAGAATTAGTGGCTTCACAGGAGGAGGAGGGGATAGAGGTCGCTTTCTCTCCACCCTGTGAGGACACAGAGAAAGCGCCAGCCTGCCAGCCAGGAAGAAGGCCCTCCTGCGCCTGGAACTGAATTGGTGGTGACCATGAACTTGGCCTTCCAGCCTCCAGGGCTGTGAGAAGTAAATGTCCGTTTCTTGAGCCGTCTAGTCTCTGGTATTTTGTCACAGCAGCTAGGGCAGGCTAACACTCTGAGGCCCCTAAGACCACAGCAGATCCTGGGCAGGTATGTAGAGGATGTCTATGATCCTGCTGCCACCATCGAGGAAGATGCTGTCGCTGATGCCACACCTTCAAACCCCCGAGGGTCCCCCTTCCTTCCCAGTCTCAGACTCCAACACACCGTCAACACTCACCATCTCATGAGACCACAGACCCACTGGGAGATCTGCAGAGATACAGTCAGGGAGTTGATTGTACAATCAGGGAGTCTCACCTGAGGTCACACTGTTTTCAAAGACACACCTGTGACTGTAACCAAAGCCCATGACATGTTCTGATAAGCCAAGTGGTCTCCCAAATAAAACTTTAAATTCACGACTCTCTGCTGCGAAATCCATGATGAATGATGTTTCTATGCATGATACCCTCTGACTCTGATGGCATCCAGAGCATTTAACTATTTGACCTCCCAGAACAGAGATTTCTAGTTGCCTACCCTAATCCTCTCCTGCCTTCCTCCTTAGTTATAGAACTCCCAGCCTCTCCTGCAGGGAGATGTGGCCATGTGACTAAGTTCTGGCCACCAAGACATGAGCAGAAGTGTTCAGGACATCCTGGAAAAGTCAGTAAAGGGGGCTGATCTGGCTGGGATGTGCACCCTCTCTGCCATGGACCCCTGATTTGCACGCCATTTCTTCCCGCTGCCCGGAGTGTGGGTGGAAGTAGGAGGCCCCAGCAGCTGTTTGGACCATATGGCACTGTGAACCTGGAAGCCAGAGCTGAGAAGGGGCAGAAGCATACAGAAGGGGCTGGGCTCATTACCATGGAGCCGCTGCACCGAGAAAGTGGGAACGCTGAGGTGGGGGGCGGGGGTCATCCCTCATGCAGGTGCACGACCTTGATCTTAGCCCCGTGATGAGAGGGGTGGCAGGGAACACTGAAGGGGTCATTTCTACAGTTGCCTTGGTGATGGGACCTCAAGAAGCCTGGTGTGGGGCCTGGGGAACTGGAGTGAGGTGTTATTCACTCCCCTTACTTCTCTTGCCAGGCTCCAGTTTGGGGAGAAGGTGGTGCCCCAGATTCTCCCAGCGTTTGAAGCCCTGGCCCAGACCCCCCACCCTCTCAGGGGCTGCACAGAGCTCCCAAGGAAGGAACAGTGAGATGGTCCAGCCTCACACAGCCTCATGGGCAGTTAATGATAGCCACAAAACTCAAGACAGAGACCCTGTGAAGTAGCCCTTGGCTGCGTGTGATGGCCAGACAACACAGGGACTTCTGAGAGTGTCCTGAGCTGAGCAGGCAGGACACCAAACTGGTGAGATTTGAGCTGCGACCTCGCTGTACTCACAGGCTGTGGGGCTTAGGGACAGGTGACTCACGATGATGACAGAGTGGCCCGGATCCCTCAGCCAGGAAAGGCTGCCTTTTATTTCACCTTCAGCCTGGCGCACCTGTCACTGCCAAATCCGTCCCGTCTGCAGGAGTCTTCCTCCACTTCAAGGACGCAGTCTCCTGGAGAGCGAGGATCAGAGGTCTTTTCAGGCTGGAAGGAGACGGAGCAGATTTGGGAAGAGGAACCCAGGATGGCACTGTGACGGGGAGCGAGTTTAACTCCAGTTACATGGAGTTTCTGTGTTAGAACAAGACCCCGGCTGGCTGAATCCAGGAGATAACAAGAACAGTTTCCCCTGAGCTTTCACGCGACTCTCAAAATCATTTGTGATGTTTTCCAGGTAAATTGTTTTCTGCATTCAGTCAGCTTATTTTAGTTTGTGGTTGTGTTTGATAGGCTGGTATGCTGGAAAAATCACTCCAGACATCCAGAATCCAATCAAAACAGACGTGCAGAGAAACACGTGTTTAGGGCTGAAATGAAACTGGAAAATCAGCCAACCCCACTTCTCATTTTATGAATCAGTGGAAGTGATTCCTGGAGCTCACACAGCTAATGAAGGTGAGCCTCAGAGCAGACCTTAGTTAACCCTAACTCATAAACGGCGCTTCAGACATTTTTCTTCTTGGGTTGTTTCTGGGGGGAGGGGCTTTGTTTATCGTTTGTGCCTCAAGGCATGGGGGATCTTAGTTCCCTGACCAGACCAGGGATCAAACCAGTGGCCCCTGCAATGGAAGTGTGGAGTCCTAACCATTGGGCTGCCAGGGACGTCCCCTCCAGATATACTATGTAAGAGCTCCTCAAGTTGTTGTGTGTGTGTGTGTGTTCATTTTTCTTAGAAAGAGTTTACAGAGTGTTTCCTGAGGCGTTTGGAGTCAAGTTGGACAGATCTACAAACGTCGAAGCAGCCTTCCCTACACAAGATCAAGGTCACTCAGAAGTCTGTGGTTTGGCCCTCTTTCCCATCATTAGGCATCTGGATTGTGCTGAACTGAGTGCCCTTCCCCTCCTCCCCCTCCCCTTCTCCTGCTCCCTCCGCCTCCTCCATCCCCCTCTCTCCCTCTGCCTGAGGCTTCCTGCCTCACAGTCTGATTTTCTCCAGGTCTGCTGTGCTGTATAGCATGGACCCTGGCTTTTGTGCTGATCAGCATATTCCCCTCATTTGTTTCTTCCCTCCTATCTTCCCACCCCTTTCTGCGCTTTCAGTTTCCAAATTGTGGGCCTATCTAAATTAATGAACTCATTTGTTTTCTCTATAGCAAATGCACGGCAAAATGACTGTATTTCTAAATAGGCCGACAGCACCATGCAGACGCATTCTGAGCCTCCCCGGAGCTATGAAAGCTCCATGTTAAGCTCTTGAGAGCAACATGCGGAAATGAGGGTGCCCCTGACAAGGCAGAAGGCTTTCTTGATCAATGCTTGCCTGGTCCCCCTGTTCCCCATGTTGAGTGTGTCTCTGCGAAGACGTCAGTGACGAGGATCCATTGTGTGATCAGTATTCCAAGAGGCTGCAGATACAAAATCCTAGACACATTATTTTGTGGGCAGAGCAGGTGTTCTGCCTTGAGTTGTAACATAACCAGTGAGCAATAGTTCATGAAATGACCTTTTTTTCAGTTTATTAAAGGGCAAGCATTTCCTGGAAATTCATATATTTCACTGAGCTCTAAATCAAGACTGCACCTACCAGGGTCTTTTCACCATCTCTTGCTCTGACACTGACTTTCATGGACCCAGGCACTAAACCCATTATTCCTTCCTTTCACTCAGGAAGCCCTGTGTTAAAATGTATTTCCTAATGGGGACTGTGCTGTGGGCTGCAGTTTCAGCGTCTGTCTCTCTGATGTGACAGGGGGTCGAGCATGGTGCTGAGTCTGTCTGTGTTCCAAGGCCACAGACAATAACCTTTTTGCTTGTGAGAAAGAGGGACAGCCAAGTGATTCTGGGGGATCAGCTCCAACTACTGCCAGATGAACCAGGAGGCCCCCCGGCCCTGGTCAGTAGCAGGATCTTGGGATAAGCTTTTATTCCTGAGTTGACTTGGTTCTCTGGGTCATGCCTTGACCCTTTCAGGGTGCAGTTTATAACCGGTGCCGATCTGCCTGAAGCTATGAGCAAGCCCAGGTGATCTGTATGTGCCGGGACCAACCTCAGCACTGGTCTTGCCTTCCACCACCTTGTCCTGCTCGTCTCCTCTGCACGTGGCAGAAACACCTCCTTCTAGCACTGGGTGAGCAGGCATGCTCTGGGGATCTGTTAGGACTTCATGGGGCACTCTAGGGTGGCTCCAGGAGGCAGGAGTGAAAATATCCCAGGGGCTGCTCTGCCCAAAGGTCCCTGGAAACGTAAATTGGTAAACGGTAAGCATAAGATGGGAGGTAACCTATCTTAACTCTTGATAGGTCCACTTAATCAAATTCAGTTCTGGTCCTGTAGTTTCATAAGAAACAATTCCAGGGAAATTGGCCCTGGAGGTTCCAGTCCAGGAACACCTCCTACAGGATGTATCACACTGGGGCACAAGTGACTCAGTATGTACTAAGAACCTGCACCACAAACCCAAAACAGCTCTGGGACCTTCTTCAAGAAACATCAGTTAGGCAGACAAGAGAGCCTGCTGAAACAGGTAGAGTCCCTCCGAGCAGTCACTTGGGTTAATCTTATCACCACAGCCCACTCAGGCCAGACCTTGCCCATCTCACAGCTCCCTAGTCCTGAATCTTTCCTATAAAACATCATAACATGTTTCTGTACCAAATCCACTGTCACCAGTCTATCAGAGTTCTCTAAATTTAAATGTATCTAATTTTGATCAGTTTTGTGAAAGTAAACTGGTTTTAAGGTATACACTGAATTTGGTCCCCTTCCCTCTAATTCTTATGGTGAAGCCCTAAACCCTAGTGGGACTGTACTAAAACATAAGTCTTTTAAAGAAATAATCGTGGTGCTGGAGAAGAGTCTTGAGAGTCCCTTGGACTTCAAGGAGATCAAACCAGTCAATCCTAAAGGAAATCAACCCTGAATATTCATTGGAAGGACAGATGCTGAAGCTGAAGCTCCAGCACTTTGTCCACCTGATGTGGAGAGCTGACTCACTGGAAAAGACCCTGATGCTGGGAAAGAGAGAGAGCAGGAAGAGAAGGGGCTGACAGAAGGTGAGGTGGTTGGATGGCATCGCTGACGCAACGGACATGAATCCGAGCAAACTCGGGGGGATGGTGGAGGACAGAGGAGCCTGGCATGCTGCAGTCCTCGGGACGACAAAGAGTCAGAAACGACTTAGCAACTTAACAACAGCAAAGGTGAAATGAAGTTCTAGGAGGAGGGCCCTGATCCAATAGGAACAGTGTTCTGATAAGGAGAGACATCAGGGTGTCCACATTTTCTCTCTCTTCCTCTCTCTCTGGGCCATAAAGTGAAAGTGAAAGTCACTCAGTCATGTCTGACTCTTTATGACCCTATGGACTATACAGTCCATGGAATTCTTTAGGCCAGAATACGGGACTGGGAAGCCTTTCCCTTCCCCAGGGGATCTTCCCAACCCAGGGATCGAGCCCAGGTCTCCTGCACTGCAGGTGGATTCTTTACCAGCTGAGCCACCAGGGAAGCCCAAGAATACTGGAGTGGGTAGCCTGTCCCTTCTCCAGTAGATCTGCCTAACTCAGAAATCAAACCGGGGTCTCGTGCATTGCAGGTGGATTATTTACCAACTGAGCTATCAGGGAAGCCCCCGGGCCATAAAAAGACTCAGCAAATGGTGTCCATAAAAGGAGCCCATCTGCAAACCAGGAAAAGCCCCCTAAGCAGCACCTGACCACTCTGGGATCCTGACGTCAGATTTCCAGTCTCCAGGATAGCACACACGTGACAAATGAAATGCTGTGGCTTAAGCTGCCCAGTCTATGGTAGTTATTTCATCATGTCAGCCTAATCTGGCTAACACCCTAGACCTCAGAGAGTTCACGACCCGGTGGAGACTTCACCTGAGGCCCCTAACTGGGACTGAACTGGTGGCCAGGTGGACGGTCCTTACCGATGAACGCGGTGTGGTCCAGGGAGGATGAGAGCAGAACCTCTTCTTCTATCAGCTCCAAACTAATGAGCTGAAAGGGCAAGGGAGATATGCTGAGGCTGCTTCAGCAAGAAATGCACGTCAATACCCCGTTAATTACAGCTGGAATATAGAAGCCAGGTTCATCTCCTGGATTATTCTCGGTACCATCCTCTCCCTGCCTCCTACTATGAAACACCCACTTCAGATGTCCCTACTCCAGTCACTGCAGATAGCAGAAATGATATCATGGACTGTGGGAACTGATGTGTCTGTTGGAACACCAAGAGGCTGGAATGAAACTTCTGACCAGGGTCCAGGCCCCACGCCAGCACTGACTCCTTTTAACTCCAGTGAAAAAAGTCTTAAACATACTAAGCATCTACACTTACACTAAAATAGTGGATCAATTCAAGGAAAACAATCATAATTTATAAGAAAAATGACTTCAGATCTCTTCCTTTACTCTGTGTAGGGAACATAAACATCTAGTTCTCACAGCAGCACCAGAATTATAGTACTGCCCTTGTCTTCTGATTAATTCAGAAGGCTTCTGAGAGAATCCATTTACTCAAAGCTGGGAAAAGTATTTTGACTCTGTTATACATTCTTAAACTCTAAAATGGATGGTATACTCATGATGTCACCATGCTGACGTGGGCCTGCCAGAATTTCACATCTAAATCAGAGGAAAGAGCACAGCTGAGTGCGGCGGGAGAGGCCCACCCTGAGGCTAGATGCTGCGCAACAGTCACTGCAGGCTGGAGTCAGAGCTGGATGAGCGTCCAGCAGGGAGAGAGGCCCACCCTGAAGCTAGATGCTGTGCAACAGTCACTGCAGGCTGGGGTCAGAGCTGGATGAGCGTCCAGCAGGGAGAGAGGCCCACCCTGAAGCTAGCTGCTGTGCAACAGTCACTGCAGGCTGGGGTCGGAGCTGGATGAGCGTCCAGCAGGGAGAGAGGCCCACCCTGAAGCTAGCTGCTGCGCAACAGTCACTGCAGGCTGGGGTCGGAGCTGGATGCGCGTCCAGCAGGGAGAGAGGCCCACCCTGAAGCTAGATGCTGTGCAACAGTCACTGCAGGCTGGGGTCGGAGCTGGATGAGCGTCCAGCAGGGAGAGAGGCCCACCCTGAAGCTAGATGCTGTGCAACAGTCACTGCAGGCTGGGGTCGGAGCTGGATGAGCGTCCAGCAGGGAGAGAGGCCCACCCCGATGCTAGATGCTGCACAACAGTCACTGCAGGCTGGAGTCGGAGCTGGATGAGCGTCCAGCAGGGAGAGAGGCACTGGTGTGAAAAGTCATTGGTCTTGCTACATTAATTTGATACAAGTTTATCAAGCATCTACTATGTGCAAGTCCCTATGCCAGTTCCAAAGGCATATAATATAGGGCCTGTTCAAGGTCCCCACCCTATAGTTTCCTTTAGCACTTGGAGTTTGGTAAGGCTGCAGGAGTGGGAAAGTAATAAAAAATAATTTTTAATTCAGCCTGGTGAAAGCTACGTTCCCAGTACTCGGAGTAAAGACCAATGCAAGGCCGATCACTCTTACTTCTAAATTCCAATTTCTCACACTTTAGCATTTAAACTTCTCCTGTGGTGGAACAGGAAAAAGTGAATAGGGGAGGTAGGTGAATATTTGCCTCTAAATTGGCTTTACAGAAATATATTTAATGAAATATTATATAGCCATTTAAATATGCTAAAAAATATCTAAATATACTTATATGTAAAGCTGGCTAAGATACAAAGGAAAAAATGAGTCCTGAAAGTATGTATCGTGGGTGTGTGTGTATGTGCTCCTGTATATATTATATATATATATATATATATATATGCATAGAAACTTTCTGGAAGGAAATTGAAATTCATTAATAGTGTTGCTAGGATGCAGAAAAGTCGGGCTGGGTGATGGAGGAGGTCAGAGAAACAACTACCGCTTTTCATTTTATATTTTATCATGCTGCTTGATTTCTTTTTCTAAACATGAGCATTTCTACAACTGTATGAAAGGCTTTTAACACTTTAAACATATTCTGTTATTACCAAAGCAGTATATCTCCAGAAAAATTAGAAAAGACAGATTTTTAAAAAGAAGATAAACCTGTATGTGAGACAGCAAAAGAGACACAGATGTATAGAACGGTCTTTTGGACTCTGTGGGAGAGGGTGAGGGTGGGGTGATTTGGGAGAATGGCACTGAAACATGTATATTATCACATGTGAAACGAATCGCCAGTCCAGGTTTGATGCATGAGACAGGGTGCTCGGGGCTGGTGCACTGGGATGACCCAGGGGGGTGGGATGGGGAGGGAGGTGGGAGGGGGGTTCACG
>SJYX01022544.1:402161-436646 GCA_006410675.1 Oreotragus oreotragus | reverse complement strand
ACCCAGAGGGATGGGATGGGGAGGGAGGTGGGAGCAGGGTTCAGGATGGGGAACACATGTACACCCGTGGCAGATTCATGTCAATGTGTGGCAAAACCAATACAATATTGTAAAGTAATTAGCCTCCAATTAAAATAAATAAATTTATATTAAAAAAAGAAAATAAAAGCATAACTAAAACCTCAGTGTGGGCTTCCCTTGTGGCTCAGCTGGTAAATAACCTGCCTGTGGGAGACCTGGGTACAATCCCTGCATTGGGAAGATTCCCTGGAGAAGGAAATGCTACCCACTCCAGTACTCCTGCCTGAAGAATTCTGTGGACTGTATAGCCCATGGGGTCTCAAAGAGTTGGACACCGCTGAGTGAGTTTCACTTTTCAAAACCTCATGTACAAACAGATTAGGATTTGTTACATCTTTGATGTATATTTTTCCAGACTTTCAATCTTCTGTGTATGTCTTCATTTTAACAAGGGCTGCATTATTGTTTTGTGACCTAATTTTTCACTGAACAATTTTATCATGAATAGTCTCTCTATAAATACCTTTTCATATATGGCATCCATACACAATAACTCAATGATATTTCAATGTTATATTCTATACCATCACATATTTAATTATTCCCCTTACACTGGGCAGTTCGGTTTCTCTATTATTTTCTTCTGCCTCTCTTATAAACAATATGCTGATTCACAACCTTATAACTAAGTCTTTGTTTATGCTTCTTACTCTTTTTTTTTGGCCAAATCCTTAGAAGTAGAATTGCTGCTTCAAAGCTTTAATGCACACTGTCAACTTGCCCTTTACCCCCTTCAGACAGTATATACCAACTCACCCTCCATCCAAGAGCATGTGAGTGCCATTTTCCTCTCACCTTGCCAATATTGAATATTTTCATGAAAATATTTTTCTCTAGAAAAATATTAAATTTTATTTAATCTAATATTTAACTAAAACTGAAGCAATGCTCATCATAGCATCTCACAAGGAGAGCTCATGCCTACTCGTGGGAGGCTGCAGCTCCTGTCCCCGCAGGCTGTACTCCTCGATGTCATAGACGTGCACAGAGCCGCGCTGGTCAGCCACTTAGGCGCAGGCATCTCCTGCCGTCACCACCATGCCGCTGACCCGGGCTTTGTCTCTGGACTGAAGACATGTACACACAGGGATCATTACACACACACACACACACACACACACACAGAGGATCCATCACAGATAGACACACAGACACATTCACACACACACATAGAGGGCCCATTACATGCACACACACACACGCGCACGTGCACACAAAGTCCATCACATATACACACAGACACACACGGGGTCCATCACAGACAGACAGACACACAGACACACACACAGGGTCCATCACCGACAGACACAGACACACACGGTCTATCAGCAGTAAAGCTTACCTGTCAGACAATAGCAAGTGAAATGCATTCTCCTTAATGAGAGAGACACTAGTTTTTTGACACAGGCTAGTGTCAAAAATGCAACCCACGCCAGTATTCTTGCCTGGAGAGTCTAATGGACGGAGGAGCCTGGTGAGCTATAGTCCACGGGGTCGCAAAGAGTCGGACACAACTGAGCGAGCGACTTAAGTGTCAAAAAACAAGCCAACGCAAACAGAAGGTATGGAACTTATTCCCAACCCACTACCCAACTTACAGGAGCGAAGTTTGCAATGGGATGGGCCCCACCGAACAGCCTCAGAAGGTGACAGAAACTGGGAGGAGGGAAGCAGAAGGGAGGGCCCTTGGGCGTTGGTGCTTTGCAGTTCTGGAGCTCCCGGGCAGAGTCTGGGAGTCCCTGTTGAGAGGCACCGCAGTCTCAGGACTCCAGGGTGGTGCCTGGGCTGCTTGGCTTAATCTGACCGCTGAATGATCCATCTGTGTGTATCCAGGGAGGGTTTGGATTAAATGTCTCAATAGCCTCTCCCTTCTCCACTATTCCAGGCAGCCTTCCTGACAGAGGAGGCTTCCTTGGGCTATAGAGGCGAGATATGGAAGTTTGTGCTATGGTGACAATTAATGTGTGTGTGTATGTGTGCACACAGGCACTTGTGTGTGTAGGCACATCTTTTATACACATTGTGGGACTTGCGTAGTCAAAGGAATTCTCTGGGACTCCTTTGGCCTGTCAGTCACAATTCTTGAGTGCTTTGCCGGTGGGTGTTCACAGCAAGCCTGAGAAGTGGGAGCCCCATGCATACCTCTTCGCCTCAGGAGCTCCCTAAATCACAGACTGTGGGATCCTCCTCCTCTCTCAGGGGAGGGGGTCCTGTGGTGCTGATAGGTAAAGCAGAAGCAAGGGATGCTCAGGGTGGAGGGCGCCTGGTGCCAACAGGCCAGAAGCTTCAGGGCTGGGCCAAGGTCGGGCATCGGGAGGAGGCGGTCCCCTTGAGAGTGGCAGCAGAGCGGGGAGGCAGTCTCCTTCTCCAGTGAGGAGACTATAAATATCCCAGTGCCCTGAGATTTGGGCTCTTGCAGTCAGAGTAACACAGGTGCCTGCTTCTAACTCACTGTTTAAAATAAAGTTCCTGTGCTTTGGAGCAGGACACTGGCCCACTCCTTACAGTTCACTGAAGCCAGAGGTCCTGTCATCTATGTGACATCACCAAGCTAGTTAGTGGTGGAGGCGGCCTCAGGAGACGTTTCTGGGACTCTCCTCTATCCCAGGAGTCCCCAGCCTCCAGGATCTAATGCCTGATGGAGCTGATGTAACAATAATAGAAATAAACTGCACAGTAAATCATCCTGAAATCATCTCCTACCTCCCAGTCTATGGAAAAACTGTCTTCCACAAAACCAGTCCCTGGTGCTAAAACAGGCTGGGTATGACTGCATCCCTGCAGGCTGACCCCCATTACATGATTCTCAGCTCTTCTCTCAGGCCTCCCGTGGGTGCTGTGGCAGTGTGCCCCTTCCTGGCTAAATAAACATTTGATGTTTATTTAACCTCACTGAATGACATCCTGTGAGCCCTGTGTCCCTGCAGGAATCACCAGGGGCCTCTGGGGGTGGCAGCAGGAAGTGAGATTCAGCTGGGAGGAAGCTGCCCTCTCCCAGCTGGAAGGCTAGGCTGAGTCAGCCAGGGAGTGCCCGGCGAGTCCCGAATGCCTAGGGGTCCTTCCTCTTGGAACCCGGGCCTGCAGTGGCCGCTTCTTGGAGACGAGCCGGCGGCCAGTGTGGGCTCCATTCTCACCTCGGGGCCTGTTGGCCATCAGCGAAGTGGAGGCTGATTCCAAGTTGGCTGCCCGAGTCTGGAGGAAGGTGAGGCAGGAGACACTTCTGTCTGGGCCTGGAGACAGGAGAGGGTTTGGTTGTGCTCCTCATGCAGCTCCCAGCTCTCCTCTCGCCCTCTCTGGTGATTGCCCCAGGGCCCCAGAGTCTCAGAGCTGCCCTTGGACCTGGGCTGAAGCAGTGCAGGCGTACACAGGAGCACAGGTGGCCTCGCTGGTTGAGAAGCAGCCCAGCCTGGCTGGGGGCGTCAAGTCAGATGTGAAGGCATCCCAGGTAAAGTCAGATATGAAGGCAACCCAGGGCACCCCTGCATTGCCCTACGACCCTACGGCTTTTGCAGAGAGTCAGGGACGGGGAACTTGGTTAGGGCTTGAGGGAGGGGCTGAGAGAGATGGTAGGGCAGTCGGGGGCTTTGCCTGGAGCTCTATGGGTATTTCCTGGGAGGTCCCCAGTCTCTAGAATTCCTGGATGGGAATTAGTTGCTGTTCAGTTGCTCAGTCATGCCCGACACTTTGCGACCCCCATGGGCTGCAGCACACCAGGCTCCTCTGTCCTCCACTGTCTCCCAGCGTGTTGGAGTAACTTCTAAACCCACCTCCCTACTTCCTTACCATCCACTCCTGCTGCTGGACTTGAAGCACCATCAACACAGGGCTCACATTTGTCTTTTTCCCCACTTATCTCCAGTGTCTCCAAGCGCTTAGCACATAGAACTCAAAATTTGCTCTTGCATATAAGTCCTGCAGACCTACTTAGATGCAAACCTCCAAGAGCCACAAAAGACGTAGCTGCTGGGTGTTAGGAGATGGGCAAGGAGCTTCTTCATCTCGCCCTCCTTGGGTGACTTGCCTCGACTGGAGATGAAAGGAAAGTTCTCGTGTAAGCAACGGAGTAGGTGCTGGAGTGAAATAAAGAGGTGCTGCTCACTTGTTTCAGCGCCCTAGGACTCCCACGACCCAGGCTAGTCACTGTTCAGCAGCGCTTGTTTGGGCCTGACTCTGAGCTCAGCGCGGTGCTGTGCACTTGGAGAGCCACGGTGGACGCCCTCAGGTGGACCACGATCACAAGTTGCGTTACCCACCTGGAACACATTCTGCGCCAGACCTGGAGCTAAGCGCCTCTGGACACCACCGCATTCAGCCATCACAAGGCTCCTAGCTAGACTTGATCTCTTGATTTTATCCAGCAGTGAGAGTATGGCTTAGAAAGAACCGCATTGCCTGAGGTCATAGGGCTGAGGGGCTGACATTCAAACCCAGATGTGTTTGTATCCAAAGCCCATGCCCTTGATACTGGGCTCTGTGCCTGTCCTTAGGGGGCTGAGGGTTGTCCTTGAGGGACTGAAGGTTGTCCCTGGGGGAGCTGAAGGTTCTCAGAGGCAGATGGAAGGCCACCTACATGGTGTCCTCCCAGGTGCCTGGGACACACAGTCAGTGATTGGGCTAAGGGTCGCTCGGGTTATCCGGCTCTTGGGGAACTGACTTATGGGGTGGCGGGAGGGAACATGATGAGTAGGGGGAGGGGCAGCAAGGATAACCCCCGCTAACCTGCCCACTTCGTCTTGGGTGGGGGGCTGCAGAGTCCTGGGAAATGGGCATGTGTACCGCCTCCCCACTTACCCATGTGTGGGTTCGGGGAGAATTTCACTTCCCTAAACCTGTTTTCTTCACCTGTGAGAGGGAGACAATACTTCCTGTTTCACAGAGTTTCAGTGAAGATTAAATTAGAGGCTCTATGGGAATCGTGCTCCATGGCTTTGCGGTGGAGGCTGAATGGAGATACTGAACCTAAGGTACTCAGAACACAGGGACAGTCAGCAAATGGTAGCATAATGGCTGTCAGTTAAGTCTCTAGCCTCAGTTTCCTCATCTATGAAAATGGGTCCAAGAGCACCTATCTCTCTGGGTCAGTGTGAACACTAAGTGAGATAAAACATTAAAAGCACTCAGGAAAATGACATATAAACTCAAACACGTCATTTATGTGATTATTAACACCTTGTTATTATGTTCATTATAATTCTATTATTAAATACTATTTAAATATTATTTTATTAAAATTATATTAAATGTTTTGTTATAATAAATATTATTACTTACAAATGAAGTAAATATTATTAGTTTCCCTAAGTAAAAAACCTTAGTCTCTTAGAACCAATAAATGAATTCCTCAAAGAAGCAGGATACAAAGTCAACACAAAAAAAATCAGTTGTATTTGTATACATGACCAAGGAATAATCTGAAAAGTAAATAAGGAAAAAAAATCCATTTTCAATAGCATTAAGAGTAACACACTTAGGAATTTACCTAGGAGGTGAAATACTTGTATAATGAAAACTATAAGATATTGTTGAAAGAAATTAAGGCATATATAAATGGAGACACATACCACGTTCATAAATTGGAAGAAACTATTGTTAAAATGAGAGTACGACACTAAATGTTCTACAGAGTCAGTGCAATTTCTATCAAAATCCCAAAGACATATTTGGCAGAAGTAGAAAAACTCATTTTAAAATTCACATGGAATTTCAAGGGACCTCTAAATAGCCAAAACGATCTTGAAAAAGAAGAATAAACATACTTCCTGATTTCAAAACTGACTGTACAAAAACTACAGTCATCAAAACAGTGTGGTACTGGTATAAAAACAGATGGGTAGAAAAATGGAATAGAATAGAGAGCCCCCAAAATAAACCCCCATTTTGGTCAAATGATTTTTGACAAGGGTGTCAAGACCATTTTCAGTGGAGAAAGGACAGTCTTTTCACTAATGGTGCCAAGAAAACTGGATATACACCAGCAAAATAATAAGTCTGGACCCTTATCTAATGCCATGTGTGAAAATTAACTCAAAATGGATGAAAGACCTAAATGGAAGACCTACAACAAGATAATTCTTAGAAGAAAACATAGGAGAAAAGCCTCATGACATTGGATACAGCAATACTTTTTTGGATATGACACCAAAAAACATAGGTAACGAAAAATGTAGACAGATTGGACTTCACGAAAACTGATCTTTTTGTGCATCAAAAGACACCATCTGTAGAGTAAAAAGACAACCTGCAGAATGGGAGAGAATATCTGTAGATCATTTGTCTGGTGGTGAACTAATATCCAGAGTATATAGAAGACTTCTAAGAAGCAACGACAAGAAAATCAGATTAAAAAATGGGCAGGGGGGTGGGTGGGTTTCCCTGGTGGTCTGGTGATTAAGAATTTGCCTTGCAATGCGGGGGACGTTGGTTCAATCCCTGGTTGGGGAACTAAGATTCCACATGCCTTGGAGCAACTAAGCCTGCACATGCTGTAACTGCTGAAGCCTGTGCACTCTGGAGCCTGTCTGCCACAACTAGAGAGTCTGTGTGCCACAATGAAAGATCATGAGTGACGCAACTAAGACCCAATGCAGCCAAATAAATTAAATATATATTTTTATAAAAGGGCAAAAAGACTTGAACAGACATCTTTCCAAAAAAAGATATAAAATAGCCACAAGCAGGTGAAAGGACGAGACCACAATGAGATACCACCTCACATCCATTGCTACTGCTACTGCTAAGTCACTTTAGTCGTGTCCGACTCTGTGTGACCCCATAAACGGTAGCCCACCAGGCTCCCCCGTCCCTGGGATTCTCCAGGCAAGAACACTGGAGTGGGTTGCCATTTCCTTCTCCAATGCATGAAAGTGAAAAGTGAAAGTGAAGTTGCTCAGTCGTGTCCGACTCTTAGTGACCCCATGGACTGCAGCAGGATGACTATTATCGAAGAAACAGAAAACATCAAGTGTTGGTCAGGATGTGGAGAAATTGGAGCCCTGTACACTGTCGGCGGGAATGTGGGATGGCAGGGCCAACGTGAGAAAACAGTATGATGGTTCCCCAGAATATCGAAATAGAATCACCGTGTGATCCAGCAGTTCAGTTTCCAGTTTTCTGCCTGCAATGTGGGAGACCTGGGGAGATCCCCTGGAGAAGGGAATGGCTGGCTGCCCACTCCAGTATTCTGGTCTGGAGAATTCCATGGACCGTATAGTTCATGGGGTCGTAAAGAGCCGGACACAACCGAGCATCTTTCACTTTCACTTCACTTTTTTCCCCAGCAATTCTACTTCTGGGTATATACCCTCAAAACTGAAAGCAGGATCTTGAAGAGATATTTGTACAACTATGTTCACAGCAATGTTATTCACAATAGCTAAAAATGCAGAAGCAACCCAGCAATCCATCAATGGATGAATGGGCAAGCAAACTGTGGCACATATAAATGACGGGATATTATTTAGTCTTTAAAAGCAAGGAAACAGCAATATGCTACAACATGGATGAACTTTGAGGACATTATGCTAAGGAAAATAAGCCAGTCACAAAAAGACAAATACTGTATGATTCTATTTCCATGCGTAATCAAAATCGTAAAGACAGAAAGCATAACAGTAGCTGCCAGGGGTTGAAAAGAAGGGAGAAGGGAGAGGTGCTGTTTGATAGATAAAGACCTTTAGTTTCAAGAAAATTTATGGGGAAGGATGGAGAGTATGATTGCACACAACGTGAATGTATTTAAAACCATTGAACTGTACACTTAAAAACAGTTAAGATGGTATATATTGTATAATGTATATTCTTCGTGTGTGCTCAGTCACTTCAGTTGTGTCCAGCTCTTTGCGACCCCAAGGACTATAACCCGCCAGGCTCATCTGTCCACGGGATTCTCCAGGCAAGAATACTGGAGTGGGTTGCTATGCCCTCTTCCAGGGGATCATCCTGACCCAGGGATCAAACCCATGTCTCTTACATCTCCTGCATCGGCAGGTGAATTCTTTACCACTAACACCACTTGGGAAGCCCACGTGTATTCTACTACAATAAGAAAAAAGAGGAGACGAAGCCTTCCAGAGAGCTCACAAATTTCCTGGATTTTAGCCTGGTTGAAATCTCTTGGTCTCTCTCTTTCACTCTCAAAATCTTTCTCTTTGATGTGGGAGAAGACATAACAATTCTCAATATTGCATAAGGGAGAATGAAGCTAAAATGTAGAAAAGTTGGCAGAAAGAATGTATTTTCAGCTCATCAGCTTTGCTCACACAATTGCCTTTCTCTC
This sequence comes from Oreotragus oreotragus, assembly GCA_006410675.1. Taxonomy (NCBI): domain Eukaryota; kingdom Metazoa; phylum Chordata; class Mammalia; order Artiodactyla; family Bovidae; genus Oreotragus; species Oreotragus oreotragus. The sequence goes on along the minus strand of SJYX01022544.1, from coordinate 428,290 downwards.
TTAGCTCCCCTCTCCACTGAGAATGACTTCAGAAGACTTGTCCAGATGGTTTTCCAAATAAGACGGCGGTCTCTTAACCAACCCCATGTGAAAAGGACCACCGTGCTTTGTTTTGACCTTCAGGCTGAGACAGTGTTGCTCTTTTCTGGAAGGCCGCAGGAACTTTCACATCTTTCCAGCTAATTTGTGCATTTTTTTTGCACTGTTGAAATGTGAATAATTAGGAACTAGGGCTGGCTTTTGCATTTTTGGAGAGGAGTTTTTCAAAAACCAATGGCCACATAACTTGAAGCAATAAATGCTGCTGCAAAGAGGGTTTTAAATTAGAACTGCTGGCTGAAAGGTCAACACTGCATTCTTGGCCAGTGACTTAATTCTCAATTTAATGCAATGAAAATAAACCTTTAGAAGGAAATGCCACCACTTTTTCCCCAAAGATTTTTTAAACTCTTAGGCACTCTCAGAAACAGCTTCACAGAAGGGTCTTTTTTTATATGCAGCAAAGGGGCTAGGAATAGACAGGATCATAAATCTACAGGTAAGAGTTTCTTTTTAATCTCACGGCATCCAAAGGTTTCGATTTCTAACCACTGCCCTCCGGAGCGCCTCTCAAGCACAGCAGGCTAGCTGCATGGCTTTATCCTCATTTTACCTGTTGAGCATCACATCTTGTGCCTGAATTTAGACTGTGAGTCCCTTGGTGTGTACAGCACCAGGGCTCACATCTCTCTCCAGCCTCTGGTACACATCTCCCGTGGGCTCCCATGTGAGCCGTGGGAGTGGCTCACATATATTTTCCGATCCAAGGAGTCACTGGAGATTTTCCTTGGCTACTAAGTCATCACATGTTTAAAGCAGGGATCATGGTCTGAGGGTCAGGGCTCTCTAAGGGTGGGCTGGTTTGGCTTCTGGAGATGCAGGAACTCCCCAGTTTTATGCAAAAATGCCCAGCACTTCTGTCTGTGTCTCCCCTGCTGGGGCCCATGGGTGTGAGGGGTGGGACCTCCGGCTGTTGGCTGATGAGCATCTGCAGATGGCCACTTGGGAAGGATGAAGCTGGACTCTGGACATGGGGAGAGAGCAGTGGTAAGAAGCTGCCTGTGTGGCTCTGGGTTCCTGCCACTTTTACAGTCCAGCACCCCCAGCAATGGAACTGATAGATAAGTGGATCTCCCCACGTGTATTTTCCACATGGCTCAGGACTCCTGGGGAGAGAGGGATGCGATTATCAGCCCAAGACCTAGCACTGGGCCTGGCACATAGCAGGAACTTGTCTGTATTCTTTGAATGAATAAGTGAGTGAATGGACCCATGATCACATTAACAGACAACAGAGAGAGAGCCTTGAAGATCTAGGACCAGTGCAGAAGAATTGGGAAGAGAGCAGTGGGACATGGGGAGTTTTGTAGCATACAAGTAATGGGGCTTCCCAGGTGGCCCTAGTGGTAAAGAACCCACCTGCCAATGCAGGAGACGTAAGAGGCGCTGGTTCGATCCCTGGGCTGGGAAGATCTCCTGGAGGAGGACATGGCAACCCATTCCGGTATTCTTGCCTGGAGTATCCCATGGGCAGAGGTGATTGGTGGGCTACCGTCCACGGGGTCACAAAGAATTGGACATGACTGAAGCACCCAAGCACCTAACTGACTTACAACGTTTATGTTAATTCCAGGTGTGTGTGAGATGGACTCTGACGGACAGGTGCCCGGGGATGTGTACTGAGCTAGCTGAGTACACATCTCAAGCTCCCCTCACTGCTCCTGCCTTCCCCAGCTCTGAAAATCTCCATCTCACAAGTTAAGTCCTGAAACCGGGCCACTCCCTTATAACTGGGAAGCATTCCAGAGACGAGCTCCCTTTAGACAACTTGCCAGGAGCCTGAGCCTGCCGGGCCCATGCAGACTGGCTACGGAGGCCACCCCTACCTTCGCTGCTTCTGTGCTGTCAGAGCAGCTGGGGGAATTCAGCTTGCAGTACACGTGGCCTGAGATGACATTCCAGATGATAATCTCCCCATCGTAACTGGAGGTGCCGAGGAGAGAAGGTGGACAATGAGCCACACAGAGGATGTCTTCCTTGGGCCCATGGTTCTAGGAAAGAGAGAAGGGGACAGAGTGAGAAACCCAGGCCCCAGTCACCCACAGCTCACTTGCCTGCACTTGACGCTTGGACAGAGGAGGAAGAGGGGTTCCTCCTGCGGTTACCCCTGGAACCAGGTGGCCCAGCCCAGGGGGTCGGGGCAACCCTCACGGATCAGCCAGAGAGGAGCTGCATCCTGCCGAGTCAGTTTCCTCACCTTCACAGGGAAGTGCTACTTCTGGCAGCTCCCTTACCACCCCCAGTGCTAGGAAGGAGGCTCTTTGGGGCTGAAACATTGATGGGAGTGTGACAATGGAACCCAAGCACTGGCCAAGGGGGTCTAGCCTCCCATGAGCCCCAGGTCTAAATTCCAGGGTGTGGAATTTCAGCTCAGTTCCTTTAGGGCTCCCCTCTGCCCTCATTGTGGCCTCCCAGTGCCCTTAGGCGGGGAAGGCAATGGCACCCCACCCCAGTACTCTTGCCTAGAAAATCCAATGGACGGAGTAGCCTGGTGGGCTGCAGTCCATGGGGTCGCTAACAGTCGGACAGACTGAGCGACTTCACTTTCACTTTTCTCTTTCATGCACTGGAGAAGGAAATGGCAACCCCCTCCAGTATTCTTGCCTGGAGAATCCCAGGGATGGGGGAGCCTGGTGGGCTGCCGTCTATGGGGTCACACAGAGTCGGACACGACTGAAGTGACTTAGCAGCAGCAGCAGTGCCCTTAGGAACTGGAATTACCTACTCTCCTTGAAAGGAGGATTTGGGTATATGCGTGCTTAAGAGAGACAAGAAACACAACAAAAACGTTTTTGTTTTTCAGACCCGAGCTGCAGAGCTCCAAGAGTGCCTGACTATTCTCCAGTTGAAGGTTGAAAGTTAAAACTTTCTCCCTGGGGTGCAGCTCCCTTGTGAAGAGAACTTCTCCTGGGGCTGTAAAGGATATTCTTTCTCCCTTGTCTTCATGTGCTTCCCGCAGAGTGTCCCGAGGACCTCTCTGTTATCGGCTAAGACGTCCCTTCTGCCTGAAAGCAGCTGGGAAGGTGGTGGGAAGGACAGTTGGAGAGAAAGTCAATGACTTTCTCCTCCCGACAGTCTGCCTCCAAATCTCACCTCCTTCTGAGGTCTGTGAGCACTGGTGTCTGGAGATTCTCCCACCATGGTCCCCACTACTTGTGGAAGGCAGTTTACATGCCTTGGATGGCTTTCAGGCTCTGGTTTAACTTCCAGCCTCATTTCCCTCCTGTACCTGAATCTCCAGCCCCTCAGACTATTCATAGTCCTTCCAGACAACATGCTTCTCCTGCTTCCAGACAGGCCTCTCCCCATCTCCCCCATCCAGACTGCCTTTTCCTGCTTGGCCTCCCAGAAAAATCCTAGTAATCTTTTACTATCCTCCGTGATGTTAAAGCAAGACTGGTAGTTCCCATCTCTGGGTTTCTCTCCAGTATTTCATACATTATTACAGCATCTGCCACATCGTATAATGATTACTTCCTTAGTTTATTTCCTTTCCAGCCTGTGAGACCCTGGGCTGGGAACCACACTTTATTCATGTTTGTATCCTGTGTGCGTGCCCACAAAGGATGGCACTGTGTCAGTGCTTGACAAGTAGGGGTTGGAAGAATTGATAACTGAATGAATAAATAGTTGGATGAACTGATACTTCCCTGACTCTTGCATGATTTCTGCCCTTACAATGGCTGTGGCTTTCCTAGGGACATTTTATGCAAACTCTGTTCTTTCACTTAAATCACTCATCTGCACACTTCATAAAGGCAGGGACCATGTGATGCCCACTTTGCTCATCATTGCAAGCTCAGTGACCAGCACAGGCTGGGCGCATGTTTGACATATCTTGGTTGAATGAAAGCCTATTAATATAAGCTAGGCACTGAGCTACATCCTGGGAATACAGTGGAGAAAGGCAGACGAGGTCTGTCTTCATGACTTTGTATTCTAGTGACTTGTGGCTTTTGGAATATTTACAGGGCATAAGGTGGGGTTGGCTGGTGGGAGATGCTTGTGCACAGTGACCTTCCTTTTTTAATACTTGTCTTAATGGCTTGACATCCAGACATTTTGTTAAATTTATTTTTAATTGGAGGATACCTGTTTTACATCGGTCTTTGCTGTACTACAACAACGTGAATCCAGACAGTTTTGAGGGAGATCATTTGGCTCTGGGAAGCTGTAGAAGGTTAGGGGTAGTTTAAATGCTAATAAGAATTATAAGACGTTCCCTGGTTCTGGGTCCCTGACGAGCCATGGGGCAGCAGGAATGTCATTGATTAGGTTCCCTGGCTGCCAAGGATGGCACGGTGAATGCTTATGGTTTTGCACTGGAGCAGAAACAGGAAGTGGATGCTTCCTTGAAGAAAGTCATCCCCAGCAGGTCCTGGATTGCCATTCTTACACAATAGGACTCTGGGATGAATTCAAGGAGAGCTGTGTGGACTTGCCCCTGGGCCTCATGCCCCAAACAGCACAGGCCATCACTCGTGTGGAGCAGAAGCAGCTGCCTGGAGCTCAGGGCTCCTGGCTCTACCCGGACCCAATCATGAATCTCACCACACTGGAGGCTCTTGAGATGCTGTGACCACCCTAGGCAGGCCCAGGGGACTCAGGGTGAGCCTCTGGAGGGAATGGCATCCCCATCAAGTGCCACCGTTTGGGTTGAGAGTCGGACAGTGGACCAGGGCTCACCAAGTCATCTTGCCAGTGTGGCTGTGGCTTCTGGAAGTGATGAAAGTCACACGGTGTGTCCTGCATCCAAAGCCAAATAGGAGACGTTGTACCAGCAGTAAAATGAGCTGCCAACACACTCACAGCTTCAGAGAAAGTGCTGGCACATTTTACAACCCTGCCCCTCACTCCACCAGTGATGTAGATTTTCGAAATGTCAAAGCAAATTCCCCTAGTGCTAGTGGGAATAAAAAGCAATCCACTCCTGACGTTTGGGTGATTGCATTTCAGCAAATCATATGCCAACTGACAAGCTCTCCTTGGATGGTCTGCATAGCTTCACCTCCATAATAAGACCCATAGCTATTGCATGAGCTAAAACAAAAGCCATCAGCTCAGGAATCTATAATACCAAAGGGTGAATTCAATGCCAAGACCTCTCAGGTAGTCATGTTGCAGATCATCTGAGGAGGCTGGGCTTAGGCTGTGAAATACAGCATGTTTTCAAATGAATAAAGAACTTACAGTGTTTAAAGACTTTGGAAATCCAGAACCATCGGCATACCAAGCAAAGGCAATAAAATGCCACAGGTAGATTTAAAATGCAGTTTTAAGTCAGAATTTTCATCTTCCCCTGTCTCTTAATTCCCTTTCCTAACTGTAAGTCATAAAAAACATTTTTTTCCCACAGAGATGTTTATAGATGGCATTTATTTCCTCTTCTCATTTAGAGACAGACTGGGGTACAAAGAAAGAACTGATAACCCACTCCAGCATTCTTGCCTGGAGAATTCCATGGACAGAGGAGCCTGGCAGGATACAGTCCATGGGGTTGCAAAGAGTCGGACATGACTGACTTACTAACACTTTCACAGGGAATAAAGAAAAGATGGGAGAGAGAAGGAAGAATCTAAAGAGCCAGAGAGATGACGGTCTGGTTAATCTTCAGTTAGGGGTGAGGGTATTAGAGATGAAGCTGGAAGCCCCTGCACGGAGAGGGGAGCACAGCCACCTGCACAAAGGGTGAGAAGACAGACCAGCAGGGTGTGAAGAGCTGCAGCTGTCAGGGCTAGTCTGGTTTGGATCCCCGGAGATGCCCTCTCTGCCCCCGAGAACTTTTATACCCAGTACTTTGTGATATCATGATTTATAATTAGAAATATCTGTTTGGGCTTTGTCCACATTCTGGCACAGAGTTGCTAAAACCTTGCAGTTTCTTGAGTGATGAGACTGTGGAGGCTCCTTGCCCTTTCCCATACCTCACTGTCTTGTCTCTTTCATCTGACTGTCCCAGAGTTATATCCATTTGTAGTAAAATGATAATCCATTAAGCAAAGTATTTCTCTAAGTTCTGTGTGATGCTTGAGAAAATTAAAATAATCCAAGCGGGGGGGTTGTTGGACCTTCTAGTCTATAGTCAGTTGGACAGGACTTGCAAATGGTGTCTGAAGTGGAGGGGCAGGAGTCTTGTGTCTTGGAAGAGTGAACTCTGCCTCATGGGATCTGATGCTCTCCCCAGGCAGACAGGGTCAGAACCGTAGGGTACCAGCTGGTGTTGGAGAATGGCTTGCTGGGCAAACCCCCACACATCAGAACTGGATGTCGTGTCATTACACTTCTTCCCATAAAAAAGAACTAAAGAAACCAAAGGAGAAAAAGTGAAGTTTTTTAAAGAGAAGGAGGGAGGAAAGATGGGGAGAAAAGCGGGAGAGAAGGAAGGAGGAAACACTTTTTTCTGCATCACTGCTCGGCTTATACCAGATAGAGGTATAAAGAATTTCTCCAAAACCTGTTTTTAGAGAGAAAAGATTCAGCAGGGGGTGGGCGTGGGGAGATGCATATCAGTTTGAAGCAGTTTTGAAACATCATAATTCTGTACTTTTCGCTTACAAAGTACACATCTATTCTTCTCTCCCATCCAACTGCTATGATACACCTAGAACAATAACAGATGGTTATATTTGGATACTTAAGCTTATCATTTGCTTAATTTTTGCATGGAATCAGCACTGTTGCTTGATTTTGCTGTGTCCATGTGACAAATGAAGAGAGCAAGAAAGTCACCTCTTCTGATTTTTTATGAAGAGCAAGATAAAACATGATTTGGTAGATGAGGGTCAGTTTTTTAACTGGCTCCTAAAGGATTAGGAACAGAAACAGGATACTCTGTTGTTCCCAAGGTTTGTTCCATGAGCAGCTGCCTTTCTGAGGATGATGGTCCCGAGAGCCTGGCTGAACCAGGGAGGCAAGGACGCAAAGAGAAATGGATCAAGCACTGCTTTTTAATACTTTCATGTTCAGGAGGGAATTTATTGGATTTTTATTCTTTGACTTCTGGCTGCTGAATTTAGCTACTCTAGTTTGTGACTTATTCCTTGATAAAGCATTTGCTAGAAGACGCACTGTTTCCTGTCTCTACCTTTAAACCATTATCAAAATGTGAAGAGAATTGTTTCCAGTATTCTGGAAGAGACGAGTTGCCTAAATTGCCATCGGGCAGCAACCACAGTTTGGGGAAAACTTTGACACATTTCCTTCTGGAAAATTCCCTTTACTATCTTTAGTATCCTTCCCTAGGACAAAGGTTGTGTCAAAAAGGATACCCAACCAAATATTCAAAGTTGTCTCTCTTATATTCAAGCTGAATGTAACTCACTTATTTTGGTTCACTTCCAAGTAGGTGCAATACCAGACTTCACCTTGTTCTCCATCTAGAAAGATAATATTATCAACTTAGAGTCCAAGTACATAAGAGTATAAATGAAGTCCAAGTAAATAAGATTAACATTTTTTTCTTCATTAGCTCTTGAATTAGTTTACACATGTTGGCTCAATCCAACTGATGACTGGGGAAACTTCAGCACTTACTTTCTGCTTTTCAGACCACAGTTAGGGGTCTTTCCAAGCCATCAAAACACAGCTGATGCCACTCTCACTGCCCTAAAAGGTAGATTCAGCCCTGGCTCAGCCGTGGGAAGAGGCTCACCTTCCCCTGCAGAGTGCGTGACACTTATTGACAGTGAACCAGTAACAAACTCACGAAGTCAAAGGCGAAACTAGGAACCACACACACATTGCACTGAGCAATTTTTATCTTATTTACTGGAACGTTGTTTCTATCCTCCAATAGTTGAAGAACATTTGCCTCTGATCTTCCTCATAGTTTCACAGGCCAGAATTGCAGAAATTTTACCAGGAATAGACCTAGCAGGTGAACAAAGGGAATAAGCAAACTTGAAAAAAAGATCACGATGACACATAAAAAAGACTTGCTTTTAGTTCATCTAAGTTCATCTAGACTTTGTGATGTTTGACTTCTGTGATATTTAAAATGTTTAGAAAAATTAAATATTTTAAAATTTTTTGGGGGGTGGGGGCGGGTTGCTTTCCTTGTAGCTCATGGATAAAGAATCTACCTGCAGTGCAGGAGACCTGGGTTCAATTCCTGGGTTGGGAAGATCCCCTGGAGAAGGTAATGACAACCCACTCCAGTATGCTTGCTTGGGAAATCCTATAGACAGAGGAGCCAGGCTGTTTTTAAAGCATTTGTTGAATTTGTTACAATATTGCTTCTGTTTCATGTTTTGGGTTTTTGTTATGAGGCATGTGGGATCTTAGCCTCCTGACAGGTGATTGAAACCTACACACCCTGGGATGGAAGGCAAAGCCTTAACCACTAGACTGCCAGGAAAGTCCCAGGTTAAACTTTTTAAAGAATTCAGGTCTATACCAGGCAGAGCACGAACATATATGTGAAGTATGTCTCTCCTGCCCAGTAGTTTAGAGTCAGTGGCAACAAAATACCAGAGAGAAAGGATATAACATTGTTACATGCATCCTAGACTCTGTCTCATTTGATTTCTCCTGTGTTTGCCCCAAATGCCTAATGTGTGTCATTATTTTATGGGGACCCTTGGTAGGAGATGACTCAACATGTTTCAGAGTGTGCAGACATTGTCCACTGTAGTAGCTCCATATTTTCAGACAGCCGTCTCTGCCCCCAGTAGCCAGCCTAAAAGAGCATAACCCTCCATCAGGACAGAAATCAGGGGTCATCCTGCCTAACAGTAGAAGATTCTGACGAAAGCACATACCTTCTTCCACTGGAGTTGAAGGTCAGACAGGTGATTCCAGCGTTGCCATGAGCCCCAGTAAATTCAGACAACAGTCTTCCCGTTTCAAAGTCCCATACTTTCACCACCTGTAACAGGAAGTTTAAAAAAGTAGCTGGAGACACTGGCTATCAAATTAGAGAGAATTTACATTTAGAGGTCTAGTGTCATAGATAGGAAAGATAAGCTTTACTCTGAAGGTTTCTGTACTTTTAATACAAGTTGGCTTACCTGAGTGTGTTCATTCGCTAGGGCTGCCATAACAAAATACCATAGACTGGGGCTATAAACAGCAGACGTATTTTCTCACAGTCCAAGATCAAGTTGCCAGCAGGGTCTGGTCTCTTTCGAGGCCTCTCTGCTCAGCTTGTGGACGGCCACCTTCTCACTGAGTCCTCACGCGGTCTTTCCTCTGCGCCTCTGCACCCCAGCATCTCTTTATGTGTGTAAATTTCCTCTCGTTATAAGAACGCCAGTCAGACTGGATTAGGGCCCACCCTCACAGCCTCAGTTTAACACGATGACCTCTCTAAAGACTGTCTCCAAATACAACCATATTCTGAGGTACCGAGCATTAGGACTTCAACACGTGCCTTTGACGGGAACACAGTTCAGTCCATAGTACTGACTGGGAAGATCAGAAAATTTAGAAGCATTGGATAAAAATCTCCTGACCATATAACTCAGAGAAGACAGGTGTGAACTGAATTCTGAGCAGCCAAATTTATTTACCACCAAAGCAAAGATGAATAGGAAAGATGACACATTTTCTGGGAAGGATATATAAACCCTCAGCCTTAAAGCTTTGCTCAGTCCAGCTTGTTCCAGTCTTGCAGTTACTTTCTTTTCGCCCCATCTCTTGAGCACTCTTTGAATGAAATCATCTCTAAAATTGAAAAAAAAAAAAAAATTAGTTCCCAGACCAGAGATTGAACTGGTGCCCCCTGCAATGGAAGCAGAGTCCTAACCACTGGACCGCCAAGGAAGTCCATGATTTTCATGGACTGGAGAATCCCAGGGACGGGGGAGCCTGGTGGGCTGCTGTCTATGGGGTCGCACAGAGTCGGACACGACTGAAGCGACTTAGCAGCAGCAGCAGCAGTGCTCAGTTTATACAAATGAATGAATACAATGTGATATAGTGGTATTCATAAATTCAGGCCTTATCAAGATCTTGGGCAAAGAAGTCTAGATGTCATGGATTGTGATGACTATGCTACAAAGATTTCACACAGCAACAGATTTGCAAGATGAGCAAATACTTAAATCAATAATTTAATTCAGTAAGTATAAGGGTATTTATTACTGCACGGAGATCCAACCAGTCCAAATAAAGGACATCAATCCTGGTGTTCATTGGAAGGACTATTGTTGAAGCTGAAACTCCAATACTTTGACCACCTGATGTGAAGAGCTGACTCACTGGAAAAGACTCTGATGCTGGGAAAGATTAAGGGCAGGAGGAGAAGGAGACGACAGAGGGTAGGGTGGTTGGATGGCATCACCGACTCAGTGCACATAGGTTTGGGACGCCGGGAGTTGGTGATGGACAGGGAGGCCTGGAGTCCTGCAGTTCATGGGGTTGGAATGAGTCAGACAGGACTCAGTGACTGAATTGATTGATTGATTGATTACCAGCATATGCCTAATACATTCAGTTATAATTGTAGAGTATTTATAGCTTGACTTAACCTCTGCTTACCACCCACCACTGGGGGAGACTTGCATGTCAGTACAATGCCGTTGAGGGAGGTGGACTGTGTTAGGATAGAATTAGGAGCCCAAACACTAATGGAGCCATTCATTCTGCCTGGATGTGGGAGGGGATCTAGGACTGTGACAGGGGCTAGTATCTGAGTTATGCCTTAAAGAATAAGAAGGGTTTTGACAGATTAAGAAGGAAAGAAGAGGGAAACAGGTGCTCTGATTCCTGCCCTCAAACACCTGAAGAAACTGCTTAGAGGTGAGGCTCACACACATGAAACAGAGCAGAACACCATACAGAAGGCTCAGTGGGTGATCAGGAAGAGGGAGGTGCCCGCACAAGTCAGGGTGGAGAAGGCAAATTTTCCCGGGTGGAGACAGGACTTGAGTTGGACCTTGAACGGTTGCTTAGGTGTGTGCAGGAAAAGAGCAGGAAGAAGGAAATTCCAGGGTGGAGATGGGAAAAGTTTGCGTAGAGCCAGGGGCAGGAATGTGCAAAACGCTGAGAAGGGTGATAAGGCTGACCTCCTTGGAGTCAAATCTGGAGGATAAATGCTTCTCTGTAAGCTTGAACCCAAACTATGCAGGAACCCACTTTCTTTGAGATGAACTGAGACTGAGTCATCATAAAAAATGTTTGACCAAGAGAGCAGGTAATCTCCTTCTTTCGCTACTTAATAGACCATGGTGATCACTAATTTCTGGAGCAGAAGCTCAGTAAGAAGAGATGCCGGGAGTGCAGCTGGAGTGTGAACGGGAAGAGGATGTGTCCAGGCTGTGATGCTCCCGATGCTGTGAATCCTAAAGACAGGGTGCACCAGGCTCTGGCAGGAAGGAGGGGAGAGGCCACGGCTGCACGGCCAGGGACACTTACTTGCAATGCTAGAGCCTAGGTCAGGAACAAAGTAAGTGACTGAACTAATATTAGAAGATTTCAGAACATTTCAGCAGCACCAGTGTACTTGGGATGTGCCCTCCCATTGCCTCAAGGACAGAAAAACATAAGTTGTGGGATGTCCATGTTTCCCTGCTCTAGCTCCTTGCTCAAGGAGCAATGATTACTGACTATGGCCCCTCCTGTGGGCCAGCCATTGTGCAGGTCCTCCAGGAGGGGGCCAGCGGGGTCCTCATGAGCCCTGGTGAGAGGGGAAGTAGACGGCAAGCTCTGAACCCTCATTCACAGACTAGAGTTGCAGTGGGTTAGGGGTACATTGATCATCCTATACCACACAAGAGCATTGCCATGAAGTCTTAACCATTCCATAGGACCAGACAGACCGTCCTTCCAAATAGCTCACAGGCAAGCCCCTGCAGAATCTGTGGGCTCTTCCATCCCTGTGAGCATTCACAGGAGGGTGTCCAAACACTACAGGTGGTCAGCAGAGCAGACCCAAATCTCTCATTTTTCACTTCTAGAGACAGATTGTCCCGTGAAGGTGAAGACAGTGGGGCTGTGCTTGCAAGCACATCATTGCTAAAGAGACTAATGTTTAACACTTACAGAGGCTTCTGAACAGCTGACCACCTGCCTGAATGTGGGGTTGTACCGGCAGCATACCACTGGCTCCTTGTGGGAAACCACTGGGTGAGGCTCATGGGGACAACTTGTTCATGAAAAACAGAGAGAGAGAAAGAGGATGAAAACTTGAATCGAGGGCACAACAAGCACACCCGGGATGAAATGTCGATTACTTTAAGAGGAGGGTCTTGAGCTCAAATGATGGGTCTGTGACCTTGGGCAAGTCACTTAGCTGCTCAAAACTCTACTTTTATGATTTATTAAATAGGGATAATGGTATCTACTTTAAAGCATTGTTTTGAGGATTAAATGAGAAACCATATATATATAGTCATCCCTCAGTATCTGAGGGGGGGATTGGTTTGAGGACCCTCAAGAATATCAAAATCCACAGGTTCTCGAGTCCCTTATGTAAAATGGCATAATATTTGCATATAACCCATCCACATTCTTTTATATAGTTTAAAACACCTCCAAATTACTTATAAAAACCAATGCAATTTAAATGCTACGTATATAGTTGCCAGTACTCTTGCCTGGAAAATCCAATGGACGGAGTAGCCTGGTGGGCTGCAGTCCATGGGGTTGCTAACAGTCAGACAGACTGAGCTACTTCACTTTCACTTTTCTCTTCCATGCACTGGAGAAGGAAATGGCAACCCACTCCAGTATTCTTGCCTGGAGAATCCCAGGGATGGGGGAGCCTGGTGGGCTGCCATCTATGGGGTCATACAGAGTCGGACACGACTGAAGTGACTTAGTAGCAGCAGTAGCATATAGTTGCCATATGTGACAAATTCAACTTTGGGGGTCCTTTTGCTTTTGGGGAACTTCTGGAATTAAAATAATTTTTTCTTCCATCTCCAGTTGGTTGAATGTGCTGATGCAGCACCATGGACAAAGAGGGCCGACGTGATGTCCTAGCCCAGGACCTCACATAAACTGATGGGTCTGCAATGAGGAGCAGCCACTAACCATGAGAACTGATGCCATGTCTCCTTGATGGGGCAAGAAGGAGTGTGATTTCATGAAACTGCAAGGTGGACCTTCTTCCCTATTAATGCACATCTACCCGCAAACAAACTGTATCATCCCATTCTGAGTCCCCAGGCCTGAATGGCAGTGCTCTTCCCTCACAGCAGGGACAAGGCTGGGCCAGATCCTGGGACGCCCTGCAGGGTGCCTCCCACTGGCATCCATGGGCACAGGGCTCGCCTGTGTCCTTGGACTTCGCCTCTTAAGCCACCCAATCCCTTTGCACTCATCGCCTCATCTGTAAAATGGAATCTTTTATAGAAACTTTGTGAGGAAAAAGTGTGGGGAAGGAGGTAAAAGGCTGGCATGCAGTGGACGCTGAAGAACCGAACGTTGGTCACCAGCCTTCACTCTCCTCGGTGCCCTGCGAAGGTCAGCCCCAAGCCTGGGCCACTCACAGAGATTCGGGGGATCCGAAACCTCAGACTTAGTGCTGGAAGAGTCTCAGTGTGGGCAAAGCAGGGCTTGGCATAGGACGATTAGAACTTTTGGGAGCAGAGTCTCCACCCGTCACAGATGAGACCGCAGGAGGCTTTTGGCTGACCTGGTCAACATCACAAGCTCCCCAGAGATGGAGCGGGGACTGGCAGACAGTATCTGGCACTCAAGTGTTGGTGCTAGAGAAGAGGCTATTTTTGCTGTGAGCTGGAATTTTAGACACTGCTCCAAAAAAATCAACCCAGCAGCCTGTTTGTTCTACACAGTGATACCATGTAGGACAAACAGCAGTTTGACTGAGAGATGCTCCCGTTTTTCAGCTGGTTGTTTTGGCCTCTTGAGTGAAGAGCCTGCCTTCCAGACCTGGCTGGAATGATGACCGGGCAGTGCCCTCTGTGTCTTCGAGTGGCTGCCCTGCTTGAGGGACGAGGGTTTCGGGTATGGGCACTGCTGGACCGTGGGACTACAAGTAGGCTGACGCCTTAGGACTGAGTAAGCAGCCCCGGGGTTTGTAGGACAGTTTCCTATGGGGGTGGGCTGGTGGGTGGATTTCAGTCTTCAGGATGATATAGGGAGGTGGTGTCAGAGTTACCAGTGGGCATGTTAGGGAGAGCTCACCAGATATACACTGTGCTCTAGGGTGTGGGGCATATAGCCGGGGGTTCCCACAGGGTCCTTCGCTATGGATTGTTAGGTAGAAGGTCCTACGCAGCTGCATGGAGCTCTTCAGGACCTTCTGAGAGTTGACTGCCAGGGCCCAGAGGACACCTTCCTACCTCAGCCTCAGGTGCAGGATTGCTAGGATATCCAGCCACATGCAGGGCTCTGGGGCCGGGGAGATAGAGGCAGGCCCCGGGCTCACCCCGAATGTCGCTGGCTTTGGAGGAGGCAGTGAACAAGCAGCTGTTGGTCTCCAGATCCCAGATCTGAGGAGAAAGTGAGAAAAGTGATCAGAGCTCTTGACTAGCCTGTTTTGCTGGGTTTCCACAGCTGTCATCTGTTGGGGGATCTCTTAGGCTTATGCAAAGTTCACACATTGCCCCTCCTCCCACACCCCCAAAGGAAAAGTAGTTGTCTAAGGAAGCAGTAAGTGGGGACCGAGGTCCTGAGCCCTTCTGCCAGGATGAAGCTGCCCGGCACCTGCAGCTAAACTCCCTAGAGTTGTGCTCTACTTTCCTACCAGGAGGTGCTTCTCTTCCATAGACACAGCTTCCTCAGTGGGGGCTCATAGTTGATATAAACATATTTAAATGAGATATTGTAACATTGCTTCTCTTCTCATTAATTCAGTCTTCAAAATTTGGTGTGTATTTGCATTTACAGTACATTTTGGCCACATTTCAAGTGCTCACTAGTCTCCCGTGGCCAGTGGCCACTGTACGGAACAGTGCAGGTTTAGAGGATAGATGGGTGCATCAGCAACTATAGGAGCTTTACTGCTTCCTTGGTTTTGCTGCTGGCAGGCCCAGATCAGTCACATCTTAGTCTCTCTATTCTTGTGTATCCCATATTCTCTGTATCATGTGCCTGTATTTTCATCTCAGCTTTACCAGTAAGCAAGTATTTTGAGGACTCTTCCCACACTAGAACATGTTTTCCTTTCCTTGCAGACTCTTTTGGATAAAGGATGATGTGGGGCATGGTAGCAGGTGCTAACTATGTTTTCTTGATCTTGTGTATTCTGTTTTTGAGTTTGAGTTCGTCCATAATGGAAAATTCACAAATTCTCTGTTCTGAAACAGGATATTGACTTTGACTGCTGCTGCTGCTGCTAAGTCGCTTCAGTCGTGTCCGACTCTGTGTGACCCCATAGATGGCAGCCCACCAGGCTCCACCGCCCCTGGGATTCTCCAGGCAAGAACACTGGAGTGGGTTGCCATTTCCTTCTCCAATGCATGAAAGTGAAAAGTGAAAGTGAAGTCAGTGAGTCGTGTCCAACTCTCTGCGACCCCATGGACTGCAGCCTACCAGGCTTCTCCGTCCATGGGATTTTCCAGGCAAGAGTACTGGAGTGGGGTGCCATTGACTTTGACTACTCCTATTAAACCTCCAAGATTAAAGATCCCATTGAGTCTTAGACTTTCAGTGTCAACATCATTCATTCATTCACAGATTCATTAACGAACATGCCAGGTATACTGTTAGGCCCTAGAATCCCAAAGATCACAAAAGCACATTTATTACTCACTAATTATTCAATATGAAAAGCAAGTAAATGCTGTTTATTTTTTTTTTTTCCGCCTGCAGTGTGTGGCACATGGGGGTCTAGGTTCCCTGACTAGGGATTGAACTATCATCTCCTGCAATGGAAACACAGAGTCTTAATGGTTGGACTGCCAGCAAAGTCCTGACAGCTCTGTTCTTGAAGGGAGAAAAAGTGCCCCTCACCAGAAGCACTGGTGCTGGATTGTTACAATAGACAGAAATGAACTTACATTGTTTAAACCTATGGAAAATAGGGGTTTATCTGTTACAGTGGCAAGCCTTACCTTAACTGACACACCATGTTATCTTCCTTCCAAGAAATAGCTTTCTTTCCACCCTAATTCTTATTGACATAAAACAGCTCTGTTTGTGGTGTGCAATATTAAATGCACAAAAATAACAACTGAAAATGGAAATCTGAATCAGTCACTTTGCTCTTCTTTAGAGAATGCCAGAAACTAGCAGACTCCTAAAACATTTTGTGGGTCCCCATGATTTACAGACATGAAATATTTGGGCTAAAAAAAATCATCCAAAGAATGAAGACTATCTGATCAGGCATGCTAGAAATTTAGCTGTTTGCTTCCTAGTTGATTAGTTTTTATTTGATAGGAATAATATATTCTGAAATAAATTACACACCCTATTTCCAAGATAGGATTTCAATATATTTTAAACACACTTTGGGAAGTGATTCAATATGCCTGAATCATCACAGGCAAGATGCTAATCTTGTCATCATAAGTTTAGATTGGAAGAAAATGGAGAGGCACTAGGAAAAGAAATAGGATAGAAGACGTGTCCTCACATACAGAATTATGATTATCTGATGGTGGCAAGTTTTGGGAAAAAAAAAAAGTGAATTAAAAATATGAAATCTCCAACTTTGTGGCCCTGGAGAATGCCTTTGGATGAACTTGATTTTCAAAATAAATAAAAAAACTAAAGTCCATAAATCTTACCATTTTAATCAGTTTTTCTTGGAGGACTGAATTGAGTTTGGGGCCTGGTTGTATCCCTGACTGTGATCTCCACACCTAATTTTATATAAATATGCTCTTCATTGCCATGAGATGGACTCTAAGCTCACTCCACAGGAGCTGTGCTGGGCCCCACAAACAGTAAAATCCCAGAGTGTCACAAGGCCCTCTTCCTAGTCTTTACGGCTTTCCTCTCTTTTGCCCACTTTGGCTCCCTTTATGAGACTTCCCTGGCGGTTCAGCAGGTAAAAAATTTACCCGCAGTGTAGGAGACACAGGAGATTCAGGTTTGATCCCCGGGCCAGAAGATTCCCCTGGAGAAGGAAATGGCAACCCACTCCAGTACTCTTGCCTGAAAAATCCCGTGGACAGAGGAGCCTGGCAGGCTATAGTCCAAAGAGTCACCAAGAGTTGGATGCAACTCAGCACACAACCGTTCTCCCTTTATGATCTCATATACTCCATGGCTTAAAATTCCACCTAAATGCTGATTCCCAAATTTGTATCTCCGGCCCTGACATCTCCCCTCTCTCAGGACGACTCTTTCCAGCACATCCACAACTGGGCTCCTGACAATATGCTCCTCTCACCCACCACCTTCCTCATCAAAGACCTAAAACCTTGGTGTCATCCTTGACTCCTCACTCCCTCTCTTCTTTAAAAAAAAAAAGAAAGAAAGAAAATCACAGCTTTATTGACATTTAATCCACATACTACAAAATTTGCATTTTAAAGCATACAGTGCAATGGTTTTTAGCATAGTCACAGAGTTGTGCAACCATTGACACGAATTTCAAAAAATTTTCATTCCTCCAAAAGGAAACCCCATACCCATTAATTGCTACCCCCTATTCCCACCTCACCCTACCCCCTGACAAGCACTAAGCTCATTTCTGTCCCTGAATTTGCCTACTCTGGATATTTCATATAAATGGAATTACACAGTATACAGACCTCTGTGACTGGATTTCACTTCACACTTAGAGCTTCTCATGTTTTCTGTGTTGTATCATATGATAGTGCTTCATTTCTATTTTTTGTTGCTGAATAATACCCCATTGTGTGGCTGATCGAATTTTTTTTATTCATTCTTTGGTTCGTGGACATTTGGTTTATTTCTACTTTTTGGCTGTCATGAATGCTGCTATGAATATGTAAGTATTTTTGTGAACAGATGTTTTCAGTTCTCTTGGGTATAAACCCAGGAGTGGAAGTGCTAGGTCATATGTTAACTTTCTGGTTAACATTTAAAGAACTACCAAAATGTTTTCCAAAGTGGCTGTACCATTTAAATTCCCACCAGCAATCCACAAGGGTTCCAATTTCTCTACTTCTTTGCCAACATTTGTTATCATCTATCTTTTAATGTTAGCCATCCTAATGGGCGTGGTTTGAACTTTCATAGCGATTAATGATGTCGAGGATCTTGTGTTTACTGGCCGTTTGAGCATTATCTTTAAAGGACTTTCTGTCCAAGTCCTTTGCCCATTAAAAAATGAGCTATTTGTGCTTTTATTGCTGAGCATTGAGTTCTTTGCATTCTAGGTGCAAGTCCCTCATCAGATATGTGGTTTGCAGGTATCTTGTCTCATCCTGTAGGTTGTCTAAGCACTTTCTTAATATTGTCCTTTAAACCACGGGTTTTTATTTTTGAGGAAATCAACTCATTTTTTCCTTTAGTCTCTTATGCTTTTGATGCCGTATCTAAGAAATCATTGCCTAGACCAAGGTCATGAAGATTTGGTCCCATGTTTTCCTCTAAGAGTTTGGTAGGTGTAGCTCTTTTTACAGTTAGGTCTATGATCCATTTTGAGTTAACCTTTTTGTACAGTGTGAAGTAAGAGATTTAAGTCCAAAATCAAGGCATGGAAAGATTTGGATTCTTCAGTGACCTTTCTCCTGGGCTTGCAGAAGGCCATCTTCCTGCTGTGTCCTTGCAAGGTTGCCTCTCAGTCTGAGTGTCCTGATTTCCTCTTCTTATAAGGGCATCAGTCATACTAGATTAGGGCCCACCAATATGACCTCGTTTAACCTTCAGTATTTCTTTATGGGGGCTTCCCTGGTGGCTCAGTGGTCAGGAATCTGCCTGCCAATGCAGGGGATGCAAAAGACTTGAGTTCAATGCCTGGGTTGGGAAGATTCCCTAGAGAAGGAAATGGTGACCCACTCCAGTATTCTTGCCTGAGAAATCCCATAGACAGAGGAGCCTGGTAGGCTACAGTCCATGGGGTTTCAAAAGAGTTGGACATGACTTAGTGACTAAGCAAAATCCCAGCAATTTCTTTATAGGCCCTATCTGTAAATACAACCATAACACTTTGACATATGAATTTTGAAGAGACAATTCAGCTCAGCGTCTATCAATCATTTATTATGTGAGGGGTCAGTGAGCTGGTTTATGTATCTGCAGTGAATCTGATCTCTGTCCTGAGGTTCCAGCAACTCACATTGCTCTAAACGCCCATCCTCTGGCCCTGTGACAGTCCAGAAAAGAAGGTGGATGAGCCATGGAAACTTGTCATATTCACTGGAAAAGCACATGAGGTGATGGATGAAACAAATCAGTGAGGTTTTTCTTCTTTTTTAATTAAAAAAAAAAATAGTGTATTCCAGAGATAGCAGAGTGACTGGTCTTTAGAGGCCCTGGGTATAAAAAGAGATATGAAGGCAAACAAAATGAAGGTAGGGATGTTGCTACCTCTGCCAGGGCCAGAAAGGTTTAAATTCTAAGCCTTAGAGAGAGCATTTCAGCAAGGGCCCACTTGCTCTACGAGTACTGCAAGATAAGATGATCACCTCTAGAGGCAAAGGACTGCTGACTCCTTCTGTCCCCATTCTGTCCCCAGCTCCCCCTCTCCATCCCCAACCTGCATTCTCACAAGGAATCTCTGGATGGAGTGTAAGCAGAGGGCTCAGTGCTATAACGTTTACTCATCCCAACAAAACAGCAGGTGTAGAAAGTTCTCGGAGAGACTGCCCTTCTCCTGCTTGCCTATTCTTCCTTTCAAAAGCAGATCCATGGAAGCAAATGCCATCTGAGTATCTGCTAATCAGAGGCCCCAAAGCCTCCAGAGAGAGGAATGAAAACATGAAAGGAACACCTTCTCTCTCTGAAACCGCATTGGATAACACATCAAAACATAACAGGGCAAAGACCTTAATGGTGTTGTCGGTGGACATGGAAAATGTCTTGTTATCCTCAGCAGACACGTGGATGTAAATCACTGGAGCTGTGTGGCTTCTCAGCATACCTGTTGGTTTTCTAGAATGGAAAAATAACAGATGAACACCAGGCAGTTCTAGCTGAGGCTTCTAAATAAAAATGCAAGACTAAACTTGGCCCAGATCTGGCAGCTCTATTCAGCCTGAGGAGGGTTATGTCTCCCTCTGAAACAACGTGCGTATATATCTTGTGTGATAAAAGGAGTGAAGCAGATAATATGCAGTTACAGCAACACAACTCGGTGTGAGATGAAGCCCTGGGCTTTGTTTCTCTCAGGGCTGACAATATCACTATAAAAGGAATAAGCTCGGAAGAGCATAGGGTGGGGTTGGAAAAGATTTCACGCAGGTTGTTGCTTTATGCAGTATTCAGATCTGGCATGAATGTCTTTCTAAAAAGAGTTTAAGGAGTTCTGAGGGATAGGAGAGCCCTGAAGGGCGCAGGGCTGCATGTGCTGTGGGAGGGTGAGGGGTAAGGAGAAGGGATGCTGAGTTGAGGTTGACGGGGAGAGAACAGTGTCTTTTTATAACCACGTCACTGGGAAGTAAGAAAATTTTTCTCAGTCTTCTGATAAACAGGAGGCTAAGGTAATAGAAGTGGGTAGAAAAATCATGTTTATTTTTTCCTTCCTTTCTCCATCCTTCCTTCCTTCCATTTCTTTCCTTCTTATTAGGCATCAGACATTGGACTGAGTGCTCTACGTGGATGGTCTCATTTGCGATCTGTACTGCTAATCTACAGAAGACTCCCAAGAGCCCCGTGGGCAGCAAGGAGATCAAACCAGTCAATCCTAAAGGAAATCAACCCTGAATATTCACTGGAAGGACTGATGCTGAAGCTCCAATACTTTGGCCACTTGATGCGAAGAGCCGACTCATTGGAAAAGACCCTGATGATGGGAAAGACGGAGGGCAGGAGCAGAAGGGGACGACAGAAGATGAGATGGTTAGATGGCATCACCAACTCAATGGACGTGAGTTTGAGCAAATTATGGGAGACAGCGTAAGGCAGGGAAGCCTAGTGGGCAACGGTCCATGGAATCACCGTCCATACGACGCAGCTGACTACACAACAACTACTACCACTGCTAGGAGTGGATGTTCTTGTTATTTCTGAAGAGGGACTGCAGGCTGCAGCCCTTGCTCAGGATCATCCAGTTAGAAAGGGACTGAGGCGGGACAGAGGCTGGATCCATGAGCTCACTGCCTTGGAGCACCGCCCAGCAGCTGAGGGGGCAGGGGTCACCTGGCAGGCCTCATGTCTGTGCAGAGCCTCCGCAGTAACCTAGGCTTTCTGTAGGTGACTGGTTCTTACTCCAAACCCCACATCAACTCCCCATTTTCCTCCTCTCCTTCCTTCTTCAACACTTGTCAACAGAAATGACCTAGATTTTAGCAACCAAGTTGCATTTGAATCCTGATTCTGCCATTGGTGCCCCAAAATTACTTAGCTCCTCTGACCTTCAGTTTCTTCCTTGGTAAATGGAGTTGATGTGAGGATTGGAGAATGAATACGGGGCACAGTGCCCGGTACCAAGTAGGTGCTCAGTAAAGTGACAGTTTCTGTTATTTTCAAGAAAGCATTTCTGAGGCTCATTCTGCAGGGACCCACATGAAGGTCAGGGGGGCACTCTCAGGAGTATGATAATTGCACACTGAAGGGGTGATGGCAACAGGCTGCTCTTCTGATTAAACAGTTTGCTACCCTGGCTACCCCAGTTCCGGGCTTTCCAGAAGAATCCCTGGAAAATGGGGAGTTGATATGGGGTTTGGAGTAAGAACCAGTCACCCACAGAAAGAATCCCTGTTTTCTTAGGTCAATTCTGCTATATTTCAGGGGTGGTGGAGTCCTTAAATTAGATGGGGCTATACAACTCCAGCAGAGAAGTGAGGGTAAGCTTAGGACCACCTGAGTGAGGGACACAGAAAGGACACTGACTGCAGATCAAGCGTTTAACCTAATTGTTCTCTACAACTGCTCATCACTCATTGTAGGGAAGACAGCACTGTGATCAAAGAAAATCTTTCCAGTTGTGAGTGAATGATGGTTCTACACGATCTCCGTGTCTTTGGAAGCCATTTGCATTTTAAATAAGTTGCTTATTAACCCCCCAAAATGACTTGTAAAAGCCACAAGCAGAGATTTCCTGGGTTGCGTGTCTGGGAGATCAGGTTTGGACAGGGGCTCTTAACGGGGAATCTTAGTGATCCTCAGTCCTGCTCTCCTGTACTTATGAGGTCAAGGGCACCCTTGGCTGGAGAGAGAGTGGAAACTTACCCAGGCAGATAAGAATTCCAGAGTCTAATTATCCGAGCCATTCCACCTGTCGACAGCAAGTTCTTTCCCTTGCAGGACGTAAATGCCTTGACTCCTTTGTGGATGCAGAAAACCGTTTGATCACATTCTGCTCGCCTTTGGGGCAAACCAAGGAATGCTTGGTCTTTTCTTGCTTTGACATTTTCCCCAACATCCTTTATTTCTTTCATCTTTTGCTTGACATTTGTTGTTCCCATAGTGCACCCTAAAAATATTCACAGAAGAGCAAAACAGTTTCTCAACAAAATCAGTCATTTTTTGGACAAGTTACTAATTTTTAAAGATCTCAGGTTCATTTTCAGTGATGACAGTGTTTTCTTCTTTTTTTTACCCCAGGTGTTAAACCATAGATAGTCTGAAGAGTGAAAATGATATTGTAAGAAAAGCAAGGTTTCCCCAAATCTCTACTGAGTGCCAGGCATTGGGCCAGAGCCTCCCCACACATGATCTTGTTTGGGCCTCAAAGAAACTCTGGGGTAAGCACCTTTACCACTACCTTATGGGGTGAGGAAACTTACACATAGAGAGGTTAAACACTTGTCATCAAGAAAACACTGGAGCCAAGGAAGCACCATCTGACTCCTAGATCAGGGTCTCCAGGTTTCATTAACTAATCAGCCAATTTCATTTAAAACTATTCTGACAGATATTTGAGTCAAATGACTCAAATGACTTTTGGGCTTATGAATCCACAGAATTGAATAAAATAGCATCACACAGAAGCGTCGCACAGAAATGATCAAGGGCCTTCCTGCAGGCTTTATTTTTTATTTTTTTTTATCATAATATACATGTTCTTTTTTTTTTTTTGTTTTTATTTATTTTTTTACACGAACTCCCAAACATGAACCCCCCTCCCACCTCCCACTCCACATCATCCCTCCAGATCATCCCCATACACCAGCCCCAAGCGTCCTGCATCCTGCATTGAACATAGACTGGCAATTCATTTCTTACATGATAGTATACAAATTTCAATGCTATTCTCCCAGTGTTGGTTTTGAGACAGGCTGGGACCTAGGGCCCTTGACTAGAGTTCTTGCATCTAGATAAAAGTCTCCTCGAGCAACAAAAGTACAAGAAACTGTAAGAGACTAAAAATAACTTACGTGTGTGTGTGTGTGAAGTCGGTGCATGTGTGTAAATCACTTCAGTTGTGTCTGACTCTTTTCGATTCCATGGACTGTAGCCCACCAGGCTCCTCTGTCCATGGGATTCGCCATGCAAGAATACTGGAGTGGGTTGCCATGCCCTCCTCCAAGGGATCTTCCCAACCCAGGGAATGAATCCATGTCTCCTGCGGCTTCTGCATGGCACGCGGATTTTTTACCACTGAGCCACCAGGAAAGTCCAAAATAACTGCATGAAAGCCAATCGGGGCAATTATGATCTATAAGATACGGAAAGGCCACAGACCAACCACCGTTTCAGAGGTGGGAGGGCAAAAGTAGGGTACTAGGCATGATCCTTGCACACAGCACTCCAAGGGGGTGGGCAGGCCACCGAAGGCACCCTTCCTGCCCGGCCCGCCCGTCTGCCCCACCCTCGCCATGTCTAAGGAACCAGCTTGCCCCCTCCTGGGGAGTGAGCAAGGCACCTGTGACTTGTTTTTGCTTCCTTCTGCTGTAGCACAAATCCCAGTAAAGCCTTGCCTGTATTCCGCATCTGGCTTCTTATCGATTCCTATTGATTAAAGAGTCTTAGGACCCGAGAGGGTCCTCGTAGTCTCACCAGAAGATGATCATGAAGGAAATCCGAAATACACTCACCAGTGCTTCTCCCGTCCACCTGCCTGACTTCCCCCTTGACCTCCGCCTCGTCCAAGGAGCTGAAGGGCCTTGGAGGATGAAAGTGGGAGAACAACTGTCTTCACCCCCCTCCCCAACCCCCTCCCGATCCCTCTACCCCCAAGTAAGAATCCTCTTTCATCGTCTGTGACTTCAGCAACTGGCTGAAGGATTATCGGTCTGGTCTGGGTCTTGTGCCTGCTAGCATGAATTACAACTCAGCTTTCTTCCAGGATTCCGGGAGAACAGCACGCTACTCAGGAAAGTTCCCTCAAGGCGACTGGAGGCTTCCGCCTCCCGGGAGTGGTGCTATTGCAGCTCAGAGGACCCTCGTGAGGCAGCCCTGCCCGTTTTCCCACAGAAGTGGGAAATCGCCATTTTTCACTGGATATTGCCAGAACTTTTCATGTTGGTGACCAGTTTTAAAACACGCTTTAGCTCTGTCTGTGGCTGTTTCTGAGGGCGAGTTGTGCAAGGGAGGACGGGCAGGTGTCACAGTTGAGGGAAGGGAGCCCTCTTCTTTCTACTTCAAGGCTTCTCAGAGTTCCGTGGCTGTTCTCTGTTCCCTGAATTCCAACAGGGAAGCAGAGTCATTTCTGAACCGGGGTCTCTGACATCCCCATTATTCGAGGCTATATAACCCGAGTCCAGAGTTATCCCTGGCTGGTTTATGGACAGTGAGTTGAGGCGATGACCCTGCCCTCCATGGCTCCTCCCCACAGTGGCCAAGGGCTGGGTCAGGTGGTCCCTCTGGCCCCAGCCTTCCTTTTCTGCTGTAGCATGCAGCAGGGAAGGTAAACAGCCTTGAACCTGCAGCTCTTTCATCTGCCAGGCAGAGGGGAGGGGAGGACAAGTGCTGAGTGTACATAATTACTTCAGATGACAGCATGAGCCTGCATTATCTGAGCGCTTGAAATGTCAAAGCCATGCAGCAAGCCCTCCACAAGCATCAGTTCAACACTTTCACCCCTCTTGTTGTGAGCAGAGAGCTGAAACATCTAAGCAGGTGTGTCACTTTATTTTTAATTTTTTTAAGCGAAGGGAGAGCAGCCAGTTCATTTGCATGATCTCTAGCAGTTCTTTTCCAACCAAGCCAGAAAGAGATACATGTTTAAGTGGTTGTCATGGAAACCAGAGAGCATTGCTCTCCCCCAAGGTCTGAAAGAAGGATGATGAAAAGTTTAAGCAGTCACCATGGAAACTGAGAGCGGAGATTCAAGGAGGGCTCAGATCTCAGTACACTAAGTAGCAGCTAAGTCTTCAGGTGCTGGGGCCCTGGTGAATTCTGGCTGTCACTGCAGCTGCTAGTATCAGGGCTGACCCATAGGTCACTTTCATGGTCACAGGCGTAGAGCATCGCAGGGGGTCAGCACTGAGGTGTGTGTGTCCTCCGCAAAGCTCAGATCCTTGTTCTTCCTGTTCTGGGGGGGCCTCTCCTGCTTATCCCTCCCTGTCCTTCATTCCCTTCACTCCATCCATTTCTTCGGTGTGGCAGGAGCCCACAGATCAGCCGTCCCGTGGTGGAACCTAACGCTGCTCAGGTTTGCGTTCGAGGCCTGGCCTGGTCTGTCTATGGCCTTGACCAAGACGTGTCCCCTTTCATGTTTATGAATAACGAAAACAAGCAAGCAATCCCTGCCTTCCTTCACTGCAAGGGAGCAAACGCACTTGAAAGCACTTCCTGTGCCTCACGCAGAGCCTCTGTGCCGTGTTGGTCTCTTCTGCTAAGGTTTTTCCCTCTTGCTGGAGGCGATCCTGTCTGGGGACAGCTGGCTGACCTGAAGCTGAGTTTTGAAGTTCAGGAGTATGTAAAGGGCGGTCCCTTAGGGGCTACGGAAGGGGACAGACCAGAAATAGAAGCTAGAATTGATTTGAAGGGGACTGTGGGATGGTGTGAACCGTCCACTTTCTTCCTGAGGGGGTTACTGTCTCATGGGACCATTTAGGGGTGGGGTGGGGCGAGTCCTACAGCATAGTGGAAGAGTGTGTGAGTGTGTGTGTGAGTGTGTGGGCAGTGACACAGGTGTAGGACACTGTGGGGATGTG
>SJYX01022544.1:312153-402057 GCA_006410675.1 Oreotragus oreotragus | reverse complement strand
TGGGAGGGTGGGGAGAGGGGGGAGAGAGCATAGGAGGAAACACTTGACAAGCTCGTCACTACAGAATCTTAGCTTTCCTGGTGCGTACGGCCTTGAGCACTGCTTTGGGAGAGAGATGGATTTGTTATGTACTCTGAAGAAAGAAATCCATTAAATAAATATTTACTGAGCACATACTTAAGTGCCATGTATCTAAGTGTTTGGACAAAAGAATGAATGACACAGACAAAACTCTTGCCTTCAAGGCTCTTGTCTTCTGATGAAGACAGACCTCAAGCAGCAAACACAATAGATAAATCATATAGTGTATTAGGAGGTGATTAAATGCATGGAATTAGTCAAGGGCAGAGCAAGGTAAGAAAAATAGGGAATGCTGAGGGCAGCGACTGGGCTGTTCCCTTATAAAATAATGTGGACAAGATGGCCTCACTGAGAAGGCTGAGCAAAGACCTCGAGGAGCTGAGTGAGTGAGCAATGCAGGCATTTGAGGGGGAATTTTCTAGGCACAGAGAAGAAGCAGTGGAAAGGTCCTAAATAAATTCAGGGAGGTTGTATGACGAGAACAGAGAGACTGAGGGAAGGAAGTAGGAGATCGCGCCAGAGGTAAGGGTTGGGCTGACACACAGGGCTCTGGAGGACCTGGCTTTTACCGAGTGAGTCGGGCGCCCACTGCAGGATTTGCACAGATCAGACTTCTCGTTTTACAGGATATCTCTGGCTGATGCGTGGAGACTGCAGGGGCAGGATGGAAACAGTGGCTCAGGGAGGAGAAGTCAGTGACTTTCACGAGATGGTAGTAGTTGGACTGGGGACAAGCGGCCAAATGCCGAGTGTATAATGAAGGTGGGATCAACAGGTCAGAGTGGGTTGTGTGAGAGAGAGAGGAGTCAAGGGTGACTACTAGATTCTGGCCAGAGCAACTGGAAGCATGAACTTAGAGCCAACTGAGATAAGCTGGACAGCCTTAGGGAGATGATCCAGATTCAGGTTTGGGCTTAACTTTGGTGTCTGTGAGATACCCTAGTTGGAGAGATCCTTTAGACATAGGTCCAAGGCAGCGGGAAATACCAGACTGAAATTCAGGGGGATGTGCATTTGGGATTTGATAACATCATCAAGAGAGTGATGCAGATGTGAAAGAGAAGAGAACTGAGGATCGAATTCTGGAGCCTCCGACACTAGGTCCTGGACACTACATCATGGAGGGAGCAAGTAAGGCAGTCAGAGAAGTCATCCAGCAAAGAGCTAGAGGGAAGGAAAACCAAGAGAGGCTGGATCTCTCAAGCCAAAACGCCAGGGGATTTCCCTGGGGGTACAGTGGCTAAGACTCTACACTCCCAATGCAGAGGGCCTGGGTTCAACCCCTGGTCAGGGAACTAATCCCACATGCTTGCAGCTAAGAGCCGGTGCAGCCAAGTAAATAAATACATATATTTTTTAATGCAGGAAGGAAGCTGAGTGACCTGCAGCTTCAAGTGTTGAGGGAACAAGTGGGGTGAAGACGGGTCACTGACTCAGCAACAAGAGGGGCGTTGGTGGCTGTTGCAAAGGTGTTTTCGGTGGCATGGCAGGGACAAAGCCAGGCCGGAGTGGGTTTTAGAAATACTGGAAGGACAGGGAAAAGAGAAGGCAAGGAGAAACAACTCTTCCCAGGAGTTTTGCTCCAAAATTTCGCCCACATTCTCATCCTAGTCCCATCCCAGGCACCTCATAAATGCCCAACACACACAGAAACTCTGACAGTGTGGACAGGGGATCGAGGTGAAGTAATTCTTTCTGCACTAGCGTTATCTAGGTCTCTAGAAACACTTCACACTGGTTGAGAGCTGTCAGCAACTGCAGCGGCCCCTGCTTTCCATGACGTGAGGAGAAGGAGGGGATGGACAGGTGTCTCACAGGAGAATGAGGATCTTCAGATCTGAGCTGGACAGACCCTCGTGTCCAGCTTCCTTATTAAACTGGAGAGGGAACCAGGGCCTGAGGTCACAGCTCTGCGAGTGGCAGAGCTGGGGCTGAAAACCAGAGACCCTCCTTCTTTCACTGAATTTTGTTCTGCCCTAACAAACACTGAATTCTGAGCAGTTTCTGAAGGCTGACTTGCAGTTTTTTAAGATTCATATCCATTACTGTTCTAGAAAATAATAGTTTCCTAGTTCCCAGAAAGTCTAATGAAAATTCCCAAGAAACTTCTTACAGCACATCTCTTGCTAACACTTTGGTGATTTAAATGTCAGTGAATCAGAAATTGATAAAGGGAGCTTTCCTTGAAAGATAATATGAGTTCCAAGGCTGTGAATCAGAGGTGGATGGAGTTCCTGTCAGAGTCCTGTCAAGAAGAAGCAAGAAGGTGTTTCACAGGCGGTGGAGACCTCGGACATGACTCATTACTGATTCTCCAAGATGTTCAGCGGCCACTGGGACAAGATTCTACAGGAAAGGAGGCGGAAAAAACCCCTAAGATCTCAGGTTTTGCAAAGCTCAGAAATGCTCAGGCACAGCTCAGCTGAAAGGCTTCATAAAAGAAAGACTCATCATGACGTGGGTGGCTGACTTCTGAGTTGCTGAAGATGGTGTTAAATATTTTATTCATTACAAATGCATTGCTTGGTGAAATCAGGCCCTTAAAACTCAGGAGTAGGGCCAGGGATGGATCTAGGAGGAAGAGAGAGAGGGCATTTAGGACGGTCAAGAGGGAAAGGTGAAGATCATTGCAGCAAATGAAGGAAGATCTCATGTAGAAATGTTGCTCCTGCTGCCCAGGTGAACAGGGACCCAACCCAGAGATCACAGAGATCAAAGGCAGCCTCTGCCAGCTAACACTTTCTCACCACCCTACAGTGAATGATGAGGATTCAGAGATTTATTTTGCTCCAGGGTCACAGTCTCCTTTGAAAATGTCATTGTTTTTGTTCAGTCACTAAATCAGTTTTGTCCTACTCTTTGCAGCCCCATGAACTGCAGCACACCAGGCTTCCCTGTCCTTTTGAAATGAGGCTCTCCCCAAATAAGTCCCAGGACCTGAGGGACAGGACCTTACCAGTCCAAGTCTAGGCAATGAAAGATGGAATACTGGCACTGGGGTCAGGAAAACTGAAGTCGAGGCACAATTCCACCTCTTCCAGCTAAGTGACCTGATAGGCAAACTTCTCTAAACTTATGCATCCTCATTTGTAAAATGGGAGTGCACACAGGAATACCTCACCTCCTACTGTGAAGATCAAATAATAAATACATGTGAGTGGTTCTCAACCTTGGCTGCAAATTAAAGTCCCTGGGAAGTATCTAAAAAATACTGGTCCCTCAGCCACCATCCTGGGACAATGCTTTTAATTGAGGCCATGTGTTAGAATCACTGGGAGAACTTTTAGAAGTCCCAGTGCCCAGGAGCTTCCTGGTGGTCAAGTGGTTCAGAATCCACCTTCCCATG
Organism: Oreotragus oreotragus; assembly: GCA_006410675.1. NCBI lineage: Eukaryota > Metazoa > Chordata > Mammalia > Artiodactyla > Bovidae > Oreotragus > Oreotragus oreotragus. Next base: position 398,630 of record SJYX01022544.1, on the reverse strand, counting down.
CTTCCCTGGTGGTTCAGCTGGTAAAGAATCCGCCTGCAATGCAGGGGACCCTGGTTCACATCCTGGGCTGGGCAGATCTTCTGGAGAAGGGATAGGCTCCCCACTCCCGTATTCTTGGGCTTCCCTTGTGGCTCAGCTGGTAAAGAATCCACCTGCAATGTGGGAGACATGGGTTCAATCCCTGGGTTGGGAAGATCCTCTGGAGAAGGGAATGGCTACGCACCCCAGTATTCTGGCCTGGAGAATTCAGGACTATACAGTCCATGGGGTCACAAAGAGTAGGACATGATTGAGTGACTTTCACTTCACTTCCAATGCAGGGGATGTAGGTTTGATCCTTGGTTGTGAAACTAAGATCCCACATGCCTCAGGGCAACTAAAGCCTGCCTATTGCAACTGGAGAAGGTTGCATGTTGCAACTGAGATCGGCATAGCCCACCCCTGCCACAAAAGCCCCAATGCCCAGGCTTCACCCCAGGCCAGTTAAGCCAGAATCTCTGAGGGCAAGACCCAGGTAGTAATCAGATTTGATGAAGTACCCCAGAAGGTCCCTAAGGGCAGCCAAGACTGAGAAATAAATGTGAAAATTCTTTATAAGTTAGGAAGGAAGGAAGGAAGGCAATGGAAGCCCACTCCAGTGTTCTTGCCTGGAGAGTCCCAGGGCCGGGGGAGCCTGGTGGGCTGCCATCTATGAGGTCTCACAGAGTCGGATACCACTGACGCGACTTAGCAGCAACAAGTGCCAAACACACATAAGGAATCATCACCAGTATCACCTTGACAAATTATGATGATAGTGACCCTGAATTAGTGGACAAGGCTTTTCAACATGCTTTCAAGAGCTTCACAAAATAAGAATAAAGTTTAACAAAGTAAGTGTGAAGAATTGAGAATATTTTCAAGTGCCAAGTTATTAGGAAAAATTATTTTAAATAGAATAAAATAGAAAAAAAAATTAGTAAAAAAAATATATATACTATTGTGATTAAAGGATACCTCTTGGACTTGATATGTACACAAGTGCCCTGCAGCTCTTTTCAAGGGCAGACAGAAAAAGAAAAATCCCTGAACAATACCTGAGGACAAGTTATTTATTCTGTGCTTTAGTTTACTCACCAGTGAGATGAGGCTTGTAGTGGGATCTACTCACAAGGTTATGATAAAGAATCTGCCTGCCAATGCAGGAGATGTAAGAAACTTGGGTTCGATCCTTGGTCGGGAAAATCCCCTGGAGGAGGAAATGGCACATCACTCCAGTATTCTTGCCAGGAGAATCCCTTGGACAGAGGAGCCTGGCAGTCTGCAGCCCATGGGGTTGAAAAAAGTCAGACATGACTGAGCGTCTGAGCACTGAGCAGCGAGCACACGATGGAGATTAAATAAAAGAATGCGTGAAAGGAGCTTAGTGCGGGGCCTGGCAGTAAGTGGTCTAGTTAGAAGGTCCCAGGACCAGTCAGAACCTGCATCTACTTCAGACCATGAGCTGGTCTCCGGGGAACGGTCCAGGTGAAGAGACTGGCTCCCGGGTCAAACCTAAGTCAGCCGATCTCCTGGAGTTCAACCAGCACCAGTACATACATCCTCTGGTTGGCCCAGACAAAATGACTCCCACATGAAGAGCACAGGCTCGTCAGATTTCTACTCCAAAGACCCCAGATCAGTCTGGTCAAGTCCCCGCCCAGACTGCTGTGCATCTGGGCCTGGAAGAGGGACAAGTGGATAGGGACTGGGGTTCTCCTTTCTCTGAATTCACTTGATCAAAGGCCAGCTTCCAGAAAAATCCAAAGGCCTTCAAGTTCTGGGTCAGTTCTGGGTCTTCCTCTTGCCATTGCTGACAGTTGTTACGTCAAGCATGCCTTTTGAGTTCTTAAAATATTCCAAATCCTGCTTCATACAAATGCCCCCAAGATCACTGTTTTATGTCGATACCACCATATATTTAATATCATGTAGCACCTTAGGGCTGCTCAGATGGTATGGCCTGAGATTGCCTGAAGTGGATTTTGCTTTTATTTCAACCCAACGAATACAAATATGGATCGAGCTCTGGGTGTGAGCGAAGGCTGGGATAGGCCTGCCCACCCTCCCTCTGCCTCCCCGGCAGCCGAGAGTGAGGCTTATAAAACTCAGCAGTGGGAGGATGTCCCATTTTGAGCTGCACTGGGAGTTATCATCCAAGTGTGGGATGCCTGCTGCAATGTAGAAATTCTAAAGGTGGGAGAAAGTCAAGGGTCTGACACACAAAAAGGGAACATGGCCCACTTAAGAGAAGTGCAAGCAGTACCTATGACTAGAGCAGTGGGCTCGTGGTTGGAGCTTGAAATGACAGCTTTGACAGAATCGTAGTAGTTCAGCTAGAAATGAAAAAGAGAAATGTTAATCCGAAGATCACACACCAGGTCAAGTAAGAGTCTATAACAATATCTAAGGTGTTTTTTCAACACACATTTCAAGAGGGAGAAAGGAACCTCTTGTTCACAGGACAGATGCGCCTTTACAAAATCACATTTGAGGGTGGGCGGCGTGGTGGGTGACAAGCCTCACAGGGGGCTCACTTGCCTTTATACTCGTTCAAAACTAGTACAGGAACAAGCAATTCCTGGGTGTCCTGTCTGATAGACTGCGCCCAAGTTTCTATTACCTCGTTTAGGTATTTCCAAGAAAATCAGAATGCTCCCTGCATAGCTGTGGGGGTTTCATAAGACAGCAGCGTGTCCTTCACTGTACTGGGAAGGGTGAAAGTGAAAGTGAAGTCACTCAGTCGTGTCTGACTCTTTGCGACCCCATGGACTGTAGCCTATCAGGCGCCTCTGTCCATGGGATTTTCCAGGCAAGAGCGCTGGAGTGGGTTGCCATTTCCTTCTCCAGGGGATTTTCCAGACCCAGGAATCGAACCCGAGTCTCCTGCATTGCAGGCAGACGCTTTACCTCTTTTCCTCAGCCTTTGAAAATGAAGCGCTGGGCTCAGTGGCAGGTGCTCTGGGGATGGGGAGGCAAAGCTTTCAGGCAGGACCCTGAATGGGGGTGGCGGTGGGTGGGGTNTATAATTTGGGATCTTTTGTGACTTGGCATAATGTCTGAGTGCCATTCATGTTACAGCTTGTATCACGACTTCATTCCTCTTATTGTCAAATAATATTTCTTTGTACGGACATACCAGATTTTGTTTATCTGTTCACCAGTTGATGGACATTTGGATTGTTTCTACTTTTTGACTACTGTGAATAATGCTGCCATGAACGTTCATTCAGGAACAAGTTTTTGTGTAGACACATTCTCCATTTTTCTTGGTTAGACTGGGCTGTCTTAACATAAAGGACAAAGTCTTGCTTTTTTACACACTTGGGAAACACTAACTTCGTTTCTCAGAGCCAGTAGAAATCTCAGGGAACAACTCTCAAGTCTATAGTCACATTATGGGTCCTCAGACGCAAGTCATTTGAGTGAGTCTCACTTCTACAAGATGAAGGAGAACCACCTACTGTCTCCAGACCCATACGGTATCTTGGGTGGAAACTCCCAGAGCAAACATGCAAGCAAGTTCAAACGGATGATTTTCACTCACTTCTAGAAACCATTCTTTGTGCCATTCTGGCACAAATATATCATGTGACATATATTTTTGTTTTTAGCTAAGTTAATAAAGTTGCCCCAGGACCAGTGATAACTTGTTAAAGAATACATATACTATTATTTGACTGCTTGTGTGACACCCCTGCAGAAAGACGTAACATGGCACACTGCAAGTTACTTTTGCTTCTTCTTTTTACCTGAGTAACCCAGTCCCCGTGCATTTGCCAGCGGATATAGTTTACATTTGGAGAGATCACACCATTATTAAGGTTAATGTTTGGCATGTTCTCAACTTCAGACAGCTTCTTCCAAGTTCTAAGGAGAAAACAAAATTCTCAAAAGAATAGGAATGAATGTTCCCCCTCATCCTGCTATTATGATTTCAAGCATATGGACCGCCCTAGAGCCTCAGCTTCTTCATATGCAGAATGGGAATCATGAGCATACTCCACACAAAGTTTACACTGTTGAACAAAGTGTGTATAAATATAAAAAAAATATATAAAAAGAACGAATGTCCCTCCCATGTCCTGCTGACTCCATCCAGGAGCTTTTTCGTAGGCTAGCCTTCTGATCAGGAATGACCCTCCTCTTGTTGTCTCATAAATTCTTCTCATTCACTGCGACCTCGATAATAACTCCTCCATGGGAGCCTCTCTCTATGCCAGACCATTTGACTGCTCCATTTTCTGGGCTCCAGGAGAGTTGGGCACAGAACTGATGCTTGCTGTGAGCTGCTCTTATTTTCTCATTCTGCATGTGCAACCCAAAGGCCAGGATGCTTCCCTTGAAGCCCACGAGGCTCAGTAGGGAGCAGGGACTCAGTTGGGTACCTCTGTGTGTTCTAGTCATGATCTGAACAGCCTTTAAGATGAAGATACTGAGGTCAAGGTCCATCTCAAAAAGAAGTGGGCCTTGCTCACTTCCCATCATATACGGGAAGAACTTAGTGGTGGTATCAGTGGTCTCATACGTTACAAGAGCTCTGTGATCACTGGTTAATTCACACGAATGCTCTGAGGGACACACCATCCTTCCCGCAGCCAAAGCAGGAACAAGGCAGTTGGTATAACAGGAATGATAAACTGTGGCAGACCCATGGTTGTCTACCTAACAGACACTCTTTCCCCTTTTTTCTGCCAACAAAACCATGGCAGAGGGCTTCCTTGGCTCAGTGGTAAAGACCCCACCTGCCAAAGCAGGAGACATGGTTCAGTCCTTGGTCTGGGAAGATCCATATGCTGTGGAGCAGCTAAGCCCACGAGCCAAAACTACTGAGCCCATGTCCAGCGACTAATGAAGCCCAAGTGCCCCAGACACCATGCTCCACAACAAGAGAAACCACCACAATGAGAAGCCCAGGCACTGCCACTCAAGAGGAGCTGCAATGAGAGAAACCCTGCTAAAAAAAAAAAAGCCAAGACAGAGGGCTCTTGATTTCAGGGATGTCCTGTGACTCAGTTCTGGCCAATGAGATCAGGTGAAATCAACTGAGGCGCTCTGGGAAGATATTTTGCTCCTTCATAAAATGTGAAAATAATGTGAGATAGTCTCTTTTTCTTTCTCGCTTTTCCCTCTCCCCTGGATAGTATTGTTCTTTCTGATTTTAAACACAGTTGAGATGTGAGATATCTGGAGCTATGGCAGCCATTCTGAGACCATGAGGCCACGGGCTGAAGGGCAAAAAGCCAGCCTAGTAAAGATGGTGAAGTGACATGATGGAGATTGGAGGTGCGTGATGACACCATTGATAAGCTAAACCAGTGCAGCAACCATCTATATCCTGATATTTCTTTAATGAAAGAAAGATAACTCCTTTATCCTGTTAGTTGTTTTTTCTATGTTTCTATAATAGCAAGCATTTATCAACTTATTATTTTGTGTCAAGCAGTGTTCTAAGCACTTTATGTATATCAACTCATTTACTCCTTAACTTTATGAGATAGGCACTATTACTGTTTCCTTTTTAAGGCTCTGTTATCATTTCTTCAGAGGGAGGAAACTGAGGCACAGAAAGATATTAAATAATCTGCCAAAGTTAGCAAGTGGCAGCAGCATGATCCAAGCCTAGGAAGCCTGGATTGCAGCTTGAAGCATACTTAGTGGATAACTCTACACCACAGTCTACAGCTGACGTTCTCACTGTTTAACCAGCCCCAGAATTGTGGAACTATTTAGAGCTCAGAGGTGCTATTCAGATGACCTTGAAAATACTTCAGTAGATGGAACCTGGAATGGTGACCTATGCATCACTGAAAACTGTAGGCAAGATGTTTTAATACATACTGCTAGCAATTACAGAAGTGCGTTGACTTTCCCAAAGCAGTCCCCAAACTGGTTTTTTTTTCATCTAGTGTTTTATTATTATTATAGGTTATGTCATAGTAAAGTTATCTCTGCACTTTTTAATTGCTAACATGACAGTGTATTTTTTCATTTAAATTGCTCATTACTTTTGAATATTTTCCAAGTATTAAACTTGAAAATTTCAGTACACTCAAAAGCTATATCTTGGACTTCCCTGGTGGTCCCATGGTAAAGAAATCCACCTACCAGTACAGGGGACACCGGTTCGATCCGTGGTCTGGGAAGATTGCACACGCCAAGGGGCAACTGAGACCTGTGCCATGACTACTGAGCTGGTGCTCTAGAGCCTGCGAGTCGAAGCCTGCACACTCTAGAATCTGTGCTCCAAGAGAATCCACTGCGATGGGTAGTCTGTGTACTGCAACAAAGGTAGCCCCCACTCTCCGCAACTGGAGAAAGCCTGCAGGGAGCAACAAAGACCCAGTGCAGCCGAAAATAAACAAAAATGTAAAAAGCTACTTTTTGAGAATCTCTTGCAAAATAGCGATCCTATCAAAACAACAGGAGAGCCTCTAAACTGGTGATTGCTGAGCCCTCCCTCTCAGTTTGGTTATGATCCTTGCTGGACTGCCTCACACTGTAGAGTGCTCAGGGGCAGTCTACATGAATGTTCACCTCCTCTCCAAATGAACTTCTGTTGGGGTTCATTCTGAACTTCTTTTTCATGTCTTGGACATACCTTTTCATCTGTCTTTGCCTGATGAAGCTCTTTACTTCTGAGTTTTCTCAAACTTTCCATCCAAGCCCCCTTACCCCCTACACTCTTAAGCCAAGAGTCAGAGGATTATAGATTGAGTAGATTTCAGTCCCCACACTTCAGAACTCCCAAGACCCATTACCCATCTGTGTTTGCTTTCCGATTACAGGCACTTCAGAAACCAATCCTGAGTACTCGATAATCTCCATTTTGCCCATGGTACTGTCTTTCTAAGATTTATGTTACAGTTTAGATTCACTTGGCTTCCATAACAAACTCTGATCTCACTGGTTAATGGAACTTCTCTCTTTAAAAAGCAGCTTTCGAGAAGCAGTTAACAAAGTCTGCTATTGTTAAAAGAAGTGCCTGCTCTCCAACAGTAAAGTGAATAATAAGTCTCCTCAGCCTGAATGTTTCTTTGTGGTACCTTGAGAATCCTGCAACTCGCTTTTACTGTCAATTAATCTTCTCTCATTTGAATTTCCCTCAAATAAGAACTTTTCTGACCCACTTCCATTAACCGCCCCATAATACCATTCATCATCAATGTTACCTTTCTCTGGATACATTTATTTCTGGGGAGGAATTTTCATGACAGAAAAGAGGTCAGAAGAGAAAAATCGGCCAAATTTACAGACTTAGATTAAGGAGATGGTGATGGTACTCAGTAACCAAAGGTAACTGACTTAAAACATGCATTCACACCTCAAGAGATAAAACTTTAGGGAAAAATCTTTAAATTCTTAGTAATTACTGCGTGGAAACATGAATTCAGTCTCCTGTGAGTGAATTAACTGATAAGGACAAAGTTTTTAAAACAAAGATTTGATTGTGATTTATTTTTCATTTTGTTAATAGTTTCAGAATTATCCACTAATATTTTCTTAATTTAGACAAGAATCACGTATTTTTAAAAAAATCTCCACTAAGCATAAAGCAGATAGATATCCTGGGATACTTATGACACAAGCTGTTCCTTTTTTAAGGCATCTGCAGGGGGAGATTTAGATTGCCTTTGCGTTATCAGTTTTTCATCTACTTTGAAATTGGTTTGCTTAGATCAGAGTAACAGTTCTGCGTGGTGCTGTCTTTATGATTTTGAGTACATTTGTGTCATCAGTCAATTGTTCACCTTGAGCTTTATCTTTCAGCTTGTCAAAAAGCAATCTAACACTTATCCAAGCACCAGCATGAATTGCCAAAGAAGCCTGGAGGAGGCTGTCACTGCAACTGGAACCTCAAGACTCTTGCCCCCAGTCCAGGGCCCCTGAGAAGTGGCGAAGTGTGGCACCTTTCCACACTTCACAAGCGCACGGCATCCTGGCTCCATGGCTGTGGAAGGCTTATGACGCATGGGACTCTAACTCCTAGCAGTACTTGTGTGTGCGTGAGGGGCAGGGCTGTCTATCCATTACAGGGCAAAGCTCCAACAGATTCATTCCCTTTCATCCCAATGCAACTGAGGGATACTATGAACTGTCCTGCTGTGACTCCTTTGAAGGCATAATTCCTGGAATCATTACCAGTACTTTTTCTTTTCCATTCCTCTCCCAAAAGTGTCTTTGAGTTACATCTTTGAGCAAATGAATAAACACCTCTACTCAAAGCAGAGTGCCTGGTAAATGTCAGGTGAATGCCACCCTGGGGAAGTTTTAGTGACTCAGGACCCTGTTCTCACTGTACTGGGTTCAATGATCTTTTCTAAGACTTGGATAAATTCAGAGAAATACTGTTAAATTTATTGATGACACAAAGCTGAAGAGAGAGAGAATGCCAATCTACTGGGTGGTATTATCAGTATTTAAAATTATTTTAACCAAATAGAATTAGGGTGCAAAAGAAAATCAATGAAATGAAATTTAGCAAGAATAAAAGCCCTGGGTTTAGATTTAAACCTCAGTTTATAAAGAAAGGATGAGGAGTGTCTTCCTTGATGGTCCAGTGGCTAAGACACCATGTTTCCAATGGAGGGAGCCCAGGTTCAATCCCTGCTCAGGGAACTAGACCCCACATGCTGCAACTAAGAGTTTGTATGCCGCAGCTAAGACCAGGTAGAGCCAAGCACATAATAAATGTTAAAAAAGAGAGAGAGAAAGGACGAGGAATACATGGCTTGAAAGTGGAAGATGAGATGCCAGTGAGTGAAGATGAGATGCCAGTGGGCTGTGTGATGCCTTTCTCCAGAAGAGAGGCCAGGATGACACGATATCTTGAAAGGAAGTCAGATGAAGGATGGCTGAGAAAACTACAACAGTTTACCCAGGAGAAGGGAAAATCTAGTCATTTTCAAATATTTGAAAATGTGGATTTTGGGGGGAAGTTTTGTTTTTACATTTTGCTTATTTTTCTTTTCTTTTTAAAAAAATTTTTATTTTTATTTAAGTTGTATACTCGGTGATAAAGAATCTGCCTGCAATGCAGGAGATGCAGTAGGAGCCAAGGGTTTGATCCCTGGGTTGGGGAGATCCCCTGGAGAAGGAAATGGCAACCCACTCCAGTATCCTTGCCCGGAAAATCCCATGGACAGAGGAGCCTGGGGGGCTACAGTCCACGGGGTTGCAAAGAGTCGGCCATGACTTAGCAACTCAACAACAAAGTTATATGCAGTTGTTTGAAGAATCAAATAGTTCTGCAAGTTTAAGAAGCCTGACCACTTTCTCCATTTCCATCCCTGAAAGCCTCCACATTTCTTTTAGGTGACTATTTGGTATCTATTCCGTGTCTCTAAATAGCATGCTTGCTGTGCTTCTTCTTGGTTTTTCAGTTTGGGATATTATCTTATGACTCTGGACTTTGATTTGCTTAGACTTCTGAGCACTTAGCATTCGTATTTACCAACCATCTTAATCTTTTCTCAAGATACTCGGCTCCATCAGATATTCATTCCATTGGTTTCATCTTCTGAAGGGCCCTGGCCACCCTTATGCCTGGTACACAGTTGCCATCTCAGGTCTGGATGGGGAAGAAATGTAATTTTTCTTAAATTCTTCAAGGTTCTTGGCTGAGACCTCCCCTCTAATAGAAGACAGAACAGCAGGAGAAAACCAAACAAGTAAAAGAACATGTATATGTGGGAGATAGTCAGGAAAACTGAATAACTCCCCCAAATGGCCCAAGCCATCGCCTTAAATACCATCTTCAGCTACAGGTAAGGAAGATGTGTGTGAGGGAGCCAGTTACGGGAGACTGTCAGGCGAAACAAAGTAAACAATGGTGAGTCATTGGACAGATTTAAGTCATCACCTTCTCCACTCACACGGCTTTCTAGAGATCTGGTCACCCTCCCCTTCAGTACAGAGAGGCTGTTGTTGTCTGGTCACCAAGTCATGTCTGATTCTTGCAACCTCATGGACTGCCAGGAAGACACCCCGACATGTGGAGATTCCCCTTATAAGTGTAAAATGCTCTTACAAAAAGGGAGCTTCTACTTGGCTTTCAGAGCTCCTCCCATGCCTGCTGTTTAAAAATAGTCAGCCGGAAATAATCCTTACGGCAAAAAGGCATATTTGGGGTGATGTACTCTGCTGCCCTTCAGGTCTTTCCTTCCCCATCATCCTGAGGATGCTATTTGCTATTCTGCTTCATTGCATCTCCTGTTTTCCTATCCCAGGTTGTTTTCTTTGCAGTTTTCCCCTTCACTTTACAGAGAAAATCCTTCATTGGTTTTCTGAGAAGCATACCTATATGGGAAGTACTTTTTGAAATTTCACATCTTTGCAGATGACTTTATTCTACCCTCAAATTTCAATAATAGCTTACCAGGATATAGAATGCCACACTGGAGACAATTCTCCTTCCATTTTTGAAGGAATTGCTGCTTTGCTTTCTAGTTCCCAGTTCTGCCGTGGTGAAATTCAGATCCGTTACTGAGTCCTGATCCTCTGCATGGTGAGCTGACTTGTCTCCTCTGGACACTTCTAAAATCTTCTCTTTGCTCTCAATGGTTTGGAAAACACTGGATTATTTTCTTCTCTCTTTTCTCTTTTTGTGTACGTAGTATTTGAATATTGTACTTCCCAGACTGATCGTATGGTTTTTGTTAATCTTTTCTCTTTATTTCACTTTTTTCTGTTATTGTTGTTGATCTGCTTTCTGGGAAAATATTATCTTCCAAACATTTTATTAAGTTAAATATTTAAAATCACAATTTTAATTTCCAAGAATTCTTTTTTCCCCCTCTGGATTTTCCTCTGTACTGGCATCTTCTTATTTAATGGATTCCATCTTGTCTCTCCAAAGATAATAATGGCATTTTATTGCTGTTTCATGCCTAGAAGGGAAAAGTACGGCTGTCAGCGATCTAGGAGGCAGTGCTGCTAATTCTTGGGCCTGGGAGGTGAGGATGTGGGTTCTGTCTTATGAAATGAATTGACTGTCAGTTTTTCCCACAGTTGATCTCAAGGATTTAGTGTTTTTGGGCTTCCTAAGTCACTTACCATTTGTTTTATCTGCTTTCCAACTTGCAGATTTTATTGCTGCCGTTTCCTCTCATTCATCCCATCCTTGTGGGACTGTGCCTTTAGGCCAAAAAAAAATCCCTTTTCCATGGTTGAGACCAGTGTTATTAAGGAGGGAATTAAAGTAGGTGCATGAATTCAGCCTACTCTGCTTCCTGGAAGTGTGGAAGGCCTATTTGGAGTCACCTAAGGGACTGCTTTCTAATACCTGGAAATAATCCACAGCTTTAGGGGCTGTCTTGTGAGGCAGGGGCTCCCCTTTCCTGGAAGTTGTTGTTGAAAAGTGGGAAGTTTTGTTGTTCAGTCGTGTCTGACTCTTTGCAACCCCATGGACTGTAGCCCACCAGGCTCCTGAGTCCATGGGGTTCTCCAGGCGAGAATACTGGAGTGGGTAGCCATTCCTTTCTCTAGGGGATCTTCCTGACCCTGGGATGGAACCCAGGTCTAATGCATTGGAGGCAGATTCTTTACCGCCGAGCCACCAGGCCAGTTTGGAAGTCTGCCTCTCTGGGAAGTGGCAGAGAGGCTTCTGCTTCTCTGGGTGGTCACAAGTCAGACAAGGTGCCTCCCTGGGACCTTCCCACTCATTTAAAACTCTGATCGCTGCTGCTGCTAAGTCGCTTCAGTTGTGTCCGACTCTTTGCGACCCCATAGACGGCAGCCCACCAGGCTCCCCCCGTCCCTGGGATTCTCCAGGCAAGAACACTGGAGTGGGTTGCCGTTTCCTTCTCCAGTGCATGAAAGTCAAAAGTGAAAGTGAAGTCGCTCAGTCGTGTCCAACTCTTCGCGATCCCATGGACTGCAGCCCACCAGGCTCCTCCATCCATGGGATTTTCCAGGCAAGAGTACTGGAGTGGAGTGCCAAAAACTCTGATTACATTGTGCTTATTCTAGTAATGTTCATATCCAGGTATCTCTGAGAAAACGTGCTTTCGTTTCTGTTTCGTTTTCCAGTGTAGCCCACGGGAGAGTTTTGGTGAAGAGGTGACACCTGGGTGAAAGTTTGTGTCTTTTAATTCTGTCATCCAAAGATTATAGGTGATGAGAAGTCAGTCTCTAGTCATTGCCAACTGCTTCCTGGGCCTCCCTAAAACAGCAGGTGGTGGGGAAGAAATCCACTTCTGGTCTAACACATACAGTCAGCATTTTCCAGCGTTTCTCAAGATAAAAATGGAGACCCTAAAGCCCAACCCAAACTAGACAAGGCCAACACCAGAAAACAAGAGGCGCTGAGAGATACTTAGGTATTGTGGAAAGACCCTCATGTTCTAAAAGGATTCTCTGCAGTATTTGCTAACAGAAGTCAATTGTTTTCAGCTGAATGATGTAGCCAACAGTGGCTGGCAGGGAAAGATGAGTTAAAGATAAGGAACTTAAAATTTATAGCATGAGCTACCGCTAATTGAACAGCATAACAAGAAAGTAAAGCATGTCTGAAATTATATTGGTCAATGGGCAAATTAGGTGCAATTTATAAAAACGGTTCTTATATGCAACTTTCCAGCCATCATTCATCATCAGTCATCATGTGGAGATGGGCAAATACGCTCTCAAGTTCAGCCATATCCTCCATGGAGAAGTTAGCGAGTTATGTCTGTCTTACAGTCAGTTTTCAAGCATTTCTATTGCTTAACTAATTTTAAACAAAACCCAAGAATTCAAGATTTGATGAAAGAGCCAGCATCCATCCACCCATCCATCTGTTAGGTAGTTAGAATATATATGAAAAAAGAGTCCAAAATGGCGGTAGTTAAAAGACAAAGAAGGGAAAAACCCACAAAAATAGAACAAAGGAAGGTCCGAGGATGGAGTAAGGACCTCAGGTAAAACAAACAGCACTCCTGGCTGGCCCAGTTTACACAGGGCCGGCCCAGGGGGAGGATAAAAATACATGTGAATGCTAATTGAACAGCATAACAAGAAAGTAAAGCATGTCTGAAATTATATTGGTCAATGGGCAAATTAGGTGCAATTTATAAAAACGGTTCTTATATGCAACTTTCCAGCCATCATTCATCATCAGTCATCATGTGGAGATGGGCAAATACGCTCTCAAGTTCAGCCATATCCTCCATGGAGAAGTTAGCGAGTTATGTCTGTCTTACAGTCAGTTTTCAAGCATTTCTATTGCTTAACTAATTTTAAACAAAACCCAAGAATTCAAGATTTGATGAAAGAGCCAGCATCCATCCACCCATCCATCTGTTAGGTAGTTAGAATATATATGAAAAAAGAGTCCAAAATGGCGGTAGTTAAAAGACAAAGAAGGGAAAAACCCACAAAAATAGAACAAAGGAAGGTCCGAGGATGGAGTAAGGACCTCAGGTAAAACAAACAGCACTCCTGGCTGGCCCAGTTTACACAGGGCCGGCCCAGGGGGAGGATAAAAATACATGTGAAAAGAGGAGCCAAAATTGGGCCAGGGCCTCTCTTCTCTTTGTGTCTTTTGAGTCTGCATTCCTTCACACCTAAAGGATGTATTTTCCTTTACTTTCTAAATAAAACTGAGCTGTAACATGGCGCTGTAACACTGGCCCGTCCAAGGGCTGTAACGCCGGCCCGTCCGTTGCTTCCAATTTTTGTTGTGACAAGACAGAACCAAGGAAATTACACACTCCTCCAACACATCCATTCAACCATCCATCCACGTCTACTAGGGACTCAAAAATAAGAGTTCTATTCTCAGTCCTGTAGAAATTCCCAGTCTGGTGAGAGAGACAGATTGGGGACAGAACATTCTGACTCGGGGCTATAATCTCAGTCAATGAAGTACGCATAGACTGCTTTGGGAATGTGTGGTTCCAAGAAGAGAGAAAAGCTCCCCCGAGGAGAAGATGCTCAGTGAAGGCCCAGAAGGGCACTGTCTTCAAGCAGGGAAAACCACCTAGAGGGGTGCCTGGTTCCATGAAAGATGAGGTGCTTGTTGGAAGCCTTCTGCCACCAGAACATGGCAGGGCCTGGGGGCTGAGAGTGCCAGGACGGGACAAATCTGGAAAAAGCAGTGGTCCCCATCCTGAAGAGCTCCCAGACAGCAGTTTCGATTTTATCTGAAACTGAGGGGAGTCACTGAAGGATTCTGAGCAAGACAGAGCCAACGTGGTCTCTCACAAGCTCTGCTGCTGCCGCTGATCTGCCACCATCAGCACCAGAGTGACTGTTCAGTGTGGGGGTCGGAGCAGGTCACGCTGCTCAAAGCCCTGCAGCAGACCCGCCTGCTCCAAGGCCCTGTGGCCGACCTCCCCTAGCTCTCCCCCCTCACCCTGCGTCCATTCTGCTTCCAGTACCCTGGCCCAGGCTCCTCCTTGAGCCTTCCAGGTCATTCCCGGGGGGAGGGGGGGCAGCTTCCTGGCTATTGTGTCTGCAGGGAATGCGCTCCCTTCAGATGTGCAAGGGGCTCACCCCCTCCCCTGCTTTGAGTAAATACCAGCCTCTCTATAAGGCCTGTCCTGGCCACACTGCTTAAAGCCGCACACACACTCGGCACTCTCAACCCTCTGTAGGTTGCTTCTTTTCTCCTCTTTTCCACAGCATTTATTATTTTCCAAGGCATCATATAAAACTGGAGCCAAAATTGGGCCAGGGCCTCTCTTCTCTTTGTGTCTTTTGAGTCTGCATTCCTTCACACCTAAAGGATGTATTTTCCTTTACTTTCTAAATAAAACTGAGCTGTAACATGGCGCTGTAACACTGGCCCGTCCAAGGGCTGTAACGCCGGCCCGTCCGTTGCTTCCAATTTTTGTTGTGACAAGACAGAACCAAGGAAATTACACACTCCTCCAACACATCCATTCAACCATCCATCCACGTCTACTAGGGACTCAAAAATAAGAGTTCTATTCTCAGTCCTGTAGAAATTCCCAGTCTGGTGAGAGAGACAGATTGGGGACAGAACATTCTGACTCGGGGCTATAATCTCAGTCAATGAAGTACGCATAGACTGCTTTGGGAATGTGTGGTTCCAAGAAGAGAGAAAAGCTCCCCCGAGGAGAAGATGCTCAGTGAAGGCCCAGAAGGGCACTGTCTTCAAGCAGGGAAAACCACCTAGAGGGGTGCCTGGTTCCATGAAAGATGAGGTGCTTGTTGGAAGCCTTCTGCCACCAGAACATGGCAGGGCCTGGGGGCTGAGAGTGCCAGGACGGGACAAATCTGGAAAAAGCAGTGGTCCCCATCCTGAAGAGCTCCCAGACAGCAGTTTCGATTTTATCTGAAACTGAGGGGAGTCACTGAAGGATTCTGAGCAAGACAGAGCCAACGTGGTCTCTCACAAGCTCTGCTGCTGCCGCTGATCTGCCACCATCAGCACCAGAGTGACTGTTCAGTGTGGGGGTCGGAGCAGGTCACGCTGCTCAAAGCCCTGCAGCAGACCCGCCTGCTCCAAGGCCCTGTGGCCGACCTCCCCTAGCTCTCCCCCCTCACCCTGCGTCCATTCTGCTTCCAGTACCCTGGCCCAGGCTCCTCCTTGAGCCTTCCAGGTCATTCCCGGGGGGAGGGGGGGCAGCTTCCTGGCTATTGTGTCTGCAGGGAATGCGCTCCCTTCAGATGTGCAAGGGGCTCACCCCCTCCCCTGCTTTGAGTAAATACCAGCCTCTCTATAAGGCCTGTCCCGGCCACACTGCTTAAAGCCGCACACACACTCGGCACTCTCAACCCTCTGTAGGTTGCTTCTTTTCTCCTCTTTTCCACAGCATTTATTATTTTCCAAGGCATCATATAAAACGTTGTGTTTATTGTTAAACTGTGGGCAGATGTCTTTGTTTTGTATACCCAGCACCTGGAACGAATGCGGAATGAATAGAAATTAGATATTGTTCTCTTTTTTTACAAAACCACCTTATGAAAATATGGAGGTTGATGTACAGGGGTGTGATCTTAGGGCTCAGGAGGCCAGTTAGGGGTTTGCTGTGATGACAGTGACAATTTGAATGGGGCAGTGACCGTGGGGAGAGAAAGCAGGGTCCCCGTTAGAGTTATTAAGGGAACAGAGTTGTCAGGACTTGGTGACCAGTTATTTGGGTGTGGGAGCTAGGTGGTACCAACACTGGATCTGGAGGAAGGGGAAGATGCTAATTTTTGGTGGATGACAAAGACACAGAGAGGTTACCTTCAGTTTTCTGTGGGACCAGTCTTTTTATATTGCCCAGTACATATTGATTTTATAATTTATTTCTTTCCCATGTATTTGCAGCCCCATGGACTGTAGCCCGCCAGGCTCCTCTGACCGTGGGATTCCCCAGGCAAGAATACTGGAGTGGGTTGCCAGTTCCTTCTCCAGGGGACCTTACTGACCCAGGGATGGAACCTGTGTCTCCTACATTGGCAGGCAAATTCTTCACCATCTGGGAAGCCCCATCTATATACAGCCTCTATGAAAATACATTCAACTTACCTAAAATTTTTACCAAAAGCAAAATAATTGATTACAGTAATTTATGGCGTATCCTACAGTCATTGACCATCCTTGGGATCTTATTTGAGGTTTTAAAAAAAGCCTCATCTGAGGTACATCTAAGTTTCTTTCCCATTTTCCACTGTCCATTTTCGCGCTGACAGCCAGGGACAAGGTCTCTATAGCACCATACCTGAGACGTCTCCTGACTTTTCTCTAAATGATGATGTCCTTAACTAGTTTACTTTAGACCTGCAACCCAGTCCTTAGGGAAACCACTCGACTCTTTTAAATGGCTCTGGCTTCTTTGCTGTTCCCCAAAGCAGTAACCTCCTCTCACGATAAACTGCACCCACTTGCTGGAAACTCAGCAACTTTGTTCTTCCCTTTCCCCACAGCCCCCAGATGGCCACCAGCTGGCCTGAGCTATTTCTTGCATTCTAATCCCTTTATCCGTCCTCTTGGTTTTCTTTTTGATCTCCTCGTCTCTCCCCTCCTCCTGCTAGCAGCCACCACAATCTACTCCTCTGTGGGAGCGCCTGTTTTTCTAAGAGAATTTGAGGATTTTTTTTTAGAGCATCCCCTCTTTTTTCTTCTGCGTTTGTATTGTGCAGAGACCAGCTAAAGGGCTGTGTGGGAGGAAAGCTGTCTCTGGGAGCAGGACGAAGTCTCCCGTGAGAAAGGGGTCAGGACAGACTGTCTCCTGAACGAGGCTCCTGGGGGACAAAGGGGCCAGCATGTCCCAGAAGTCACGCCTGGGCCCGGGGGCGGTGCTGGCCACCCTGGAAGGCACAGCGGGAAGTGTCCCCTTGCTGACTTTCTCATGGGCACCATCTGACCTCATTTCAGGGGATTTCTGCCCCCTTCCCCAGCACCAGACAGGGTCACACCATGTTCCCAGCTGTTAACTTTTAAAGGACTGTTACTGGTTCTTAAGATGGCAACTGGAAGAGCGCTTGAAATGACGGACGGAAGACACGAAGCTGGGGCGTCTGCGTCTTTGTGTTTGCTGGGCCTGTGAGCTTCCGTGTTCTTGGGTCTGGGGGAGTGCTTCTGTGAGGTGAGCCTGAGAGTGTGTCTGTGCAGATGGTGTGGTAGTGCGGGGAGAGGGGTGGACATGCTTGTGTGTCTGGGCTGTGCCTGTGTGTGTGTGTGGACAAGGCTGTGTGTGCATGTGCCTCAGGTCTGGATGTGTGGCTGTCCGTGAGCAGGGGGTCTGGGCAGGGTGCCATGCATGGTCTGGCCTGTGACAGGTATTGGAGGTGACTGTGCCAGGCCTGTCGAGTGTAGAGGGCAGGGGGCTTTCTAGGGAATTTCTGAGTCTCTACTTGGGAGATTGTGGGATGAAATTAGAGACTGTGTGGGAAATCTGTGGGACACCTGTGGAGGGCTGTTGACATGGGTTTGGGGGTATATTTTGGAGTGTTTGTGGAATATGTGTGGGTGTCTACAAAGTCTCTGTGTGGTGACAGCGGGAAATGTGTGGCAAAATGTGAGTGTGACTACTGATATCTGTAGGACCATCTATGGGGTGAACGTGACGGTGTCTCTGAAGGTTTGGGGGGAGCTGTGGGAATGTGTCAGGGGTCCTCTAGAATGTCTGTCTGTGGGACAGTGTTGGTGGAGGGCCTGCTGGTGTCTAGGGACGACTGCAGATCTCTGCGTGCCTGCTCTGCATCTGGATTCACCACACCTGAGAGTGTGATAGCCTCTAAATGTTCCACCGGGACTATTCTCACCTCCAAGCTTCTCTGTCCCCAGTGTCACTGTGACAGGTCCTCAGCCACCAACAGTGGTAGCACAGTTGATCTAGAGTGACGTCTTCCTTGAGTGATTAAGGGTGTGGTCTGACCTTCCCTCTGAGATGAACCTGGGGTGTGGCCTCCCTGCTGAGAGGGACCTGGGGTGTGACCTCCTCCTTGTGAGGAACCTAAGGTGTGACCTCAGTCAGATCAGCCTGGTAATTAACTTTCCTTGCTCTCCTTCTGGATATTCCTGAATGACCTCGTTCAAACCTCAGAACCCCTTCTGAGAGGAGGGTGCAGGCAGCACCATCTGGGTTACGGATGAAGACACTGAGGCAGCCGTGGGGTCTGGCGATGGCCAAGCCGGGGGGACAGAGCTTGGGATGGCGTGTCTCACCACCCCACTCTCCTCTCTTGCAGCCAGATCTTGAGCTCCTGCCGGGCGGCAGGTGCCATCCTCTCTGAAGATTTGATGTTTAGTTAAAATGTCCATCCTGACTTTTTTCCATGACTAGTGTTGGTTTCACTGCTCTGTCCTCTGAGCCTAGCAGAACGATCTGATATATCCTCAGGAAACATTTCTTAATGAATGAATAAATGTCCCCACTTCGGAGGTCCGTAGTGGTGTCCACGAGAGGGGAACGTCAGAGGAGAGTAGACGAGTGAGCACAGTAGGGGGTGGGAAAGAGAAAACTAGAAAGAAGAGAAAGCAAAGCCAAACCCTAAGCTATCTTAAGAGCATTTTTCTGGGTTTATTCTCTTACCCCATGGCAACAGTTACATAAAGAGATTATGTCCTTGCTTTAAAAAAACGTGTTATTCCCCTTCATTTAGAAATTAGACTTAAATGTCAATATTTACCGTAATAGTTCACCGACAGAAGCCAAGAACAGATCCCTGCAACACAGTTTAAAAAAGAGAAGAAAAATAAATTCCCTTCAGAAGTAAAAAGCCAACACACTCCATTTATTTCCCACACACTAAAAGCTTGTGGTTCTCTCAGCAGAAACAAGTGATCTTTTTCCACTTAAGAGGGAGTGGGCAGTGTTCAGGCATCTCTGTTTCTCCCCAAACAGATGGGCTTTCATGCCCAGCAAGTGCAGCTGGGTAACCTTGAGTGAGGCATGAGCTTGGACAAGACTCCCCTGTCCAAATGCTCAGACTGGGGTCCCAGGGAGCTCCCTCCCTGTTGCGCCCGACAGTGTGCTTGGAGGACCTTGGTCACTGTGGGGCACTTGTCATAGTGACCTGCACCAGGTGCAGCATCTGACACAGAGGAAAACCCTGGACCGCCACCCGGGCACGCAGAGCAGCAGAACTTGCTGTCTTTCCTAGGAAATCAACACTGGTAGTCTGTTGACTGCATTCTGGTGTTCCACGACTAAACATCTCTTTGAACAAGCACCAGGCACTGCTCCAGCTAGGCGGCTCAGTGGTAAAGAACCTGCCTGCCAGTGTAGGAGACTCAGGAGACTCGGGTTCGATCCCTGGGTCGGGAAGATACCCTGGGGTAGGAAATGGCAACCCACTCCAGTATTCTTACCTGGAGAATCCCATGGACAGAGGAGCCTGTGGGCTACAGTCCATGGGGTAGCAAACAGTCAGACATGACTGAGCGTACACACACACACATACTTCTCTACCTAGCTGCTTTGCATGCCTTATCCATTAAATATTCAACATGATCCTCTAGGGTAGGCGATTTTATTACTGCCATTTTACAGATGAGAAGACTGAGGCAGGAAGAGCTTGAACGGCATGCCCAGGGTAAGAGAAGTCCTGAGAGGCATCAACTCTGGACTTATTACATTTCATGTGGCCTCTGAGCTCAGGTAGATCAGTGTCTGATCAGGCTGTGGTCTTAGATCACAGGCTGTGAAGTTCACAGTAGCTAACATTTTCTTGCTCAGTCTGGATACAAAAAGAATCCCAATATACTGGTTTTTCTCTTTTTTTTTTAACCTTAGTATGACATACACCAAAAATTCTGTGTCACGTGTCTTCTGTAAGATTTTTCTAGCACATAATCTGTTAATGAGAATTACATTACTGTCACTGGGTTCTGTCACTTTCCCCTGCAGTTATAGTATGATTTAGAAACTCACTTTATTTCCGGAAATCATGATATCCTCTTGCCCTCTCTCCACTTCTCTCCTCTTAGTTCCTGTGTCACTGTCTTCCTTCACGTTCCCTCCTCAGAGTCCTGCAATCTGGCTTGCTTCCCTGTTCCTCTGCTGACATTTTTCTCACTACAGACTCCCTTTCTAACACATCGAATGGAACTGTCTTGGTCTCTCGCCTCCCTTGAGCTCCCTGGATGTGTGGCTACCAAGCAGCTCTTTCCTTCTGGACACCCCTCCTCCCCTGTTTGCTGCTGGTTACTTGGCCCCCTTAGCTCCTTGTGTCCCTAAGTTTGGGATCTTAGCCCTCTGCTCTTTTCTTCCAAAGTTACTATCCCACGCCCTTCCTCTATCACTCTCTCATGCTTCAGGAGCATCACAGCCGAGCTGTCTTCCTAAGCCAGTGGTGTGCACATCTGCCTCTCTTCCCCAAACCCTGAGCTGGGATCACAGTTTCCCACACGACCCTGAATGTGCAGGACGTCACGCTCTCCTATGTGTAAAAATCACACCGACGGCTGGAACACAGCTCTCCTTTGCCCCTTTTCTGTCAGGCTGTGTAGTCCCTGGAGCCTATGAGTCTCTTGGTGCCCTGAGGACCTATGCTGGGAACTGGATAAAGTGAGGACTAAGGAAGCCCAACATAGAAATCGTGCTCCATAAAAATGGTTTTCTTGCAATTTCCATCCCTCCCTCTCCCTCCTGGTGTTTACCTAGGCGTCAGGTCTGTCTTGTGGGAAAGAGAGCACCAGCATTATTCCACCCCATCCACCCTGGGGCCACTTCTACTTAACCCTTGTCTGTTGGGCCAAACAAGCTTGGACCCTGTCTCCCCAGTCCTGACTTATCCAGTTAACCACTGATTTCCTAGCACCAGGTGAGTGTTTCTAACCCATGACTGTCTTTCTGCCACTTTCCTGCTAAGATTATCATGAAGGTTCCTTGCCACCGGTTAGACTAGGTAAAAACCCTTTCACTTAATTTCAAGATCCTCCATCAGTGTAGCCCCTTATACATTCCACATTTCCACCCCGACACTCCAAAATGGGAACTCTTCCCTCCGGGCCACCAGCTGTCCCACCTCTTACTCTGCCCTTATCTCTATGATTTGCTCACATTAGATCCCTCTCTCTACCCAGAGTTTATATTTCCTTCAGGATCTAGCTTATCTATTAACATTGCCTCACTTCCCCCAGGCCAAAATGCTCTTTATTCCCTCTGAATTTCTCTAGTATACATAGTCAATAACGTATATCCTTTAACTACCATAAGTAAGGTTTGTTGAATTTTTACACTGTGCAAAATTGATTCAATCTCTCCTAAAAATAACCCCAAGAGATAAATGCCCACATAGTTTTTCACATGAGAAAACTGAAGTTCAGAAGGTGAATTTGCCTCATACTGCATCTGGGATTTGAACCCATGAAGTCTGAGCCCAAAGCCCACATACTTCTCAACTGTCCTGTGCTAAATACTCTGTATTTGTTTCATCTCCCAAAGGATTCAATGGAAAAGGTCATTTATTGTACAATTTTTTCTTTTCCAGTGAACCTAGCTCAGGGTGGAGCAGGTGTTTATTAAATAAACACTTACTAATTTTGGCTCGTGACTTCTAGACTTAAAGATACCGTGACCCCAACTGAGTTAAGCAGCTGAAGAAAGCAGTGGTCACACCAGGATTATTTGCTTGATAAATAGCAGATGACAATAAAGACCAGGCTACAGTGACCAGTGACATACTGACAATAAACCACTTAGCTTTGGTGGTCCCCTTTTTTATTTTTCCTTTGGAAAAAAAATCAAGGTATTTAAAAAAAAACAAAAACAAAAACCTGAGCACTCAGTGCTCATTTCTAGTCTGAAATCATTTTGCTTCCAACTCTTATTCAAATAATCTCAGGGGCTTTGTTGACATTATCTGCTAATGATTGTAATCCCTCTTTCCAAAAGGAGAGGCAGCAGGCTGACAAACAACACCCTTCTGTCCACAGAGATCAGAGGTCTGAGGTCACCTTCCGACTTGCTCCTGGGCCAGCTGCCTGCACCAGGCCTCGGGGACGCATTTCTAAAGGGTAATATTTACAGTGTTGGATAGCTGGGCCCTGTGGAGCTTAATGGGATTCTTAATAAAGGTGGCTTTCATTAAGACAAGGAGCACAGGCAAGGTGCCCTTGCTTTTGAGGAAAGGATGGCCCAGCACAACAAGTAATGCTCCTCCTGGGCTTGGAAATCTTGCAGGTCAAGTGCCTTGTCATACATTAACAGGCTCTTTAAGTTCCCAGGCAGATTGAGAGGAACGGCTAGACAAATGAAGGCAGAGGACTCATGCGATCTGTGTTAGGAGCAGAAACACTGAGACACAGCAGCTGCATTTAAACAGAGCAATTTGCTAAATGAGTGGTTGGCTACATTCCAGACGGCCAATGTGACACGGCGCTCGCAGGAAGCCTTTCTTCAATCCTGCATCTGTCTAGACTGAGACATGAAAGGCCAGGTCACACTCACTGCAGCAACAGCAGCTTTGAAACTCGTACATAAAACCTGCTTGGTATCACCAATGAGGCAGCTTGGCCAGAGGCCAGCTGGAGAAGATGCAGTAGAGGGCGTGTGTGCAGCCCCGACGGAAGCCAGCCTCCAGGCGGAACGGCAGCCAGCCAGGGGTGCGGCTCTCGCTGTGCACCTCCGCCTGCCCTTCCACTTCACCCACCTCCCACATGCAGGGAGGCAGGTGATCATCATGGGAGGAAGCACCAGGATAAGGTCAGAGAGCAGAAATCCTGGCTGAGTTCCACATGCATTCTTTCTCGTTGTTTTTCAGTCGCCAGGTCGTATGTGACTCTTTGTGACCCCGTGGACCATAGCACGCCAGGCCTCTCTGTTCCTCTCCATCTTCTGGAGGTTGCCCAAGTTCATGTCCATTGAGTGGGTGATGCCATCCAACAATCTCATCCTCTGTTGTCCCCTTTTCCTCCTGCCCTCAGTCTTTCCCAGCATCAGGGTCTTTACCAATGAGTTGACTCTTCCTATCAGGTGGCCAAAGTACTTCATAATCATTTCCCATGTATTTTACTTTGGATTTTCTAATTAGGTTGTCAAATTTCCAATGTGAATGAAATATTATTCTTAGCTTTCACCTACGACCCACTCTGTTTTCCCATCTCCCTGCCTCCAGCACCTAATTCAGTCCTGGCTCAAGCACCTCTTTAGAAATGATATATCAAAGATATTGGCTGAGTAGGCTGGGAGGTGACCCTGAGGAGCCACCCCAAGCCCGAGGCCGGGGGCGACAGCTGGGAGGAGCCACCCACGCCCGAGGCCACGGCCGGTGGCCAGGAGGAGCAACCGGAGGAGCAGTGGCTGCGCAGGTGCAGGAGGGCCTAGAGGAGCCATCCCACGTTGAAGGTCAGGAACCAGGGCGGTAAGGAGACACCCCTCGTCCAAGATAAGGAGCAGCGACTGTGCTTTGCTGGAGCAGCTGTGAAGAGATACCTAAGGTAAGAGAAACCCAAGTAAGATGGTAGGTATTGCAAGAGGGCATCAGAGGGCAGACACACTGAAAACATACTCACAAAAAACTAGTCAATCTGATCACACTAGGACCACAGCCTTATCTAATTCAATGAAACCAAGCCATGCCTGCGGGGCAACCCAAGGCAGGTGGGTCATGGTGGAGAGGGCTGACAGAATGTGGTCCACTGGAGAAGGGAATGGCAAGCCACTTCAGTATTCTTGCCTTGAGAACCCCATGAACAGTATGAAAAAGCAAAATGATAGGATACCAAAAGAGGAACTCCCCAGGTCGTTAGGTGCCCAATATGCTACTGGAGATCAGTGGAGAAATAACTCCAGAAAGAATGAAGGGATGGAGCCAAAGCAAAAACAATACCCAGTTGTGCATGTGACTGGTGATAGAAGCAAGATCCGATGCTGTAAAGAGCAATATTGCATAGGAACCTGGAATGTCAGGTCCATGATTCAAGGCAAATTGGAAGTGGTCAAACAAGAGATGGCAAGGGTGAACGTCGACATTCTAGGAATCAGTGAACTAAAATGGACTGGAATGGGTGAATTTAACTCAGATGACCATTATATCTACTACTGCGGGCAGGAATCCCTCAGAAGAAATGGAGTAGCCATCATGGTCAACAAAAGAGTCCGAAATGCAGTACTTGGATGCAATCTCAAAAACGACAGAATGATCTCTGTTCGTTTCCAAGGCAAACCATTCAATATCACAGTTATCCAAGTCTATGCCCCAACCAGTAATGCTGAAGAAGCTGAAGTTGAACGGTTTTATGAAGACCTACAAGACCTTGTAGAACTAACACCCAAAAAAGATGTCCTTTTCATTATAGGGGACTGGAATGCTAAAGTAGGAAGTCAAGAAACACCTGGAGTAACAGGCAAATTTGGCCTTGGAATGCGGAATGAAGCAGGGCAAAGACTAATAGAGTTTTGCCAAGAAAATGCACTGGTCATAGCAAACACCCTCTTCCAGCAACACAAGAGAAGACTCTACACATGGACATCACCAGATGGTCAACACCGAAATCAGATTGATTATATTCTTTGCAGCCAAAGATGGAGAAGCTCTATACAGTCAACAAAAACAAGACCAGGAGCTGACTGTGGCTCAGATCATGAACTCCTTATTTCCAAATTCAGACTTAAATTGAAGAAAGTAGGGAAAACCGCTAGACCATTCAGGTATGACCTAAATCAAATCCCTTATGATTATACAGTGGAAGTGAGAAATAGATTTAAGGGCCTAGATCTGATAGACAGAGTTCCTGATGAACTATGGAATGAGGTTCGTGACATTGTACAGGAGACAGGGATCAAGACCATCCCCATGGAAAAGAAATGCAAAAAAGCAAAATGGCTGTCTGGAGAAGCCTTACAAATAGCACTGAAAAGAAGAGAGGCGAAAAGCAAAGGAGAAAAGAAAAGATATAAGCATCTGAATGCAGAGTTCCAAAGAATAGCAAGAAGAGATAAGAAAGCCTTCTTCAGCAATCAATGCAAAGAGATAGAGGAAAACAACAGAATGGGAAAGACTAGAGATCTCTTCAAGAGAATTGGAGATACCAAGGGAACATTTCATGCAAAGATGGGCTCGATAAAGGATAGAAATGGTATGGACCTAACAGAAGCAGAAGATATTAAGAAGAGGTGGCAAGAATACACAGAAGAACTGTACAGAAAAGATCTTCACGACCCAGATAATCATGAGGATGTGATCACTAATCTAGAGCCAGACATCTTGGAATGTGAAGTCAAGTGGGCCTTAGAAAGCATCACTAAGAACAAAGCTAGTGGAGGTGATGGAATTCCCGTTGAGCTGTTTCAAATCCTGGAAGATGATGCTGTGAAAGTGCTGCACTCAATATGCCAGCAAATTTGGAAAACTCAGCAGTGGCCACAGGACTGGAAAAGGTCAGTTTTCATTCCAATTCCAAAGAAAGGCAATGCCAAAGAATGCTCAAACTACCGCACAATTGCACTCATCTCACACGCTAGTAAAGTAATGCTCAAAATTCTCCAAGCCAGGCTTCAGCAATATGTGAACCGTGAACTCCCTGATGTTCAAGCTGGTTTTAGAACAGGCAGAGGAACCAGAGATCAAATTGCCAACATCCGCTGGATCATGGAAAAAGCAAGAGAGTTCCAGAAAAACATCTATTTCTGCTTTATTGACTATGCCAAAGCCTTTGACTGTGTGGATCACAATAAACTGTGGAAAATTCTGAAAGAGATGGGAATACCAGACCACCTAACCTGCCTCTTGAGAAATCTGTATGCAGGTCAGGAAGCAACAGTTAGAACTGGACATGGAACAACAGACTGGTTCCAAATAGGAAAAGGAGTACGTCAAGGCTGTATATTGTCTCCCTGCTTATTTAACTTATATGCAGAGTACATCATGAGAAACGCTGGACTGGAAGAAACACAAGCTGGAATCAAGATTGCCGGGAGAAATATCAATAACCTCAGATATGCTGATGACACCACCCTTATGGCAGAAAGTGAGGAGGAGCTAAAAAGCCTCTTGATGAAAGTGAAGGAGGAGAGCGAAAAAGTTGGCTTAAAGCTCAACATTCAGAAAACGAAGATCATGGCATCCGGTCCCATCACTTCATGGGAAATAGATGGGGAAACAGTGGAAACAGTGTCAGACTTTATTTTTTTGGGCTCCAAAATCACTGCAGATGGTGACTGCAGCCATGAAATTAAAAGACGCTTACTCCTTGGAAGAAAAGTTATGACCAACCTGGATAGTATATTCAAAAGCAGAGACATTACTTTGCCGACTAAGGTCCGCCTAGTCAAGGCTATGGTTTTTCCTGTGGTCATGTATGGATGTGAAAGTTGGACTGTGAAGAAAGCTGAGCGCCGAAGAATCGATGCTTTTGAACTGTGGTGTTGGAGAAGACTCTTGAGAGTCCCTTGGACTGCAAGGAGATCCAACCAGTCCATTCTGAAGGAGATCAACCCTGGGATTTCTTTGGAAGGAATGATGCTAAAGCTGAAACTCCAGTACTTTGGCCACCTCATGCGAAGAGTTGACTCATTGGAAAAGACTCTGATGCTGGGAGGGATTGGGGGCAGGAGGAGAAGGGGACGACCGAGGATGAGATGGCTGGATGGCATCATGGACTCGATGGACGTGAGTCTGAGTGAACTCTGGGAGATGGTGATGCACAGGGAGGCCTGGTGTGCTGCGATTCATGGGGTCACAATGAGTCAGACATGACTGAGCGACTGAACTGAACTGCGGCTGGAGGGTAGACCAGACGACCACCTTGTTCTGGGACCTCTGGATCTACAAGATATGTTGACTGACTGATTTAGACTAGGTCAGCCAAAATCAAATGGAACCACTTGATGGGCATGTTGCCCAGCTTTAATAAAAGAGGCAGCCACAGAGCTTCATTGGACTGGTATGAGGACCTACAGGAATCAGATCTACTGACCTATTTCTCTCTGGTAGGTTCTACCCCAAGCCTATTTAATTTTTATTATTGGATTGAAAGTTTCCATGGGTTGAGGCTTTCACTGTGTTCTTCAGCAGCCATTCAGGTTTCATGGTTGGAACGTACTGAGCAGTCAGTAAACAAGCCTGCTTCCAACCCCTCCCTCTGGATCCCAGAACCCTCTGGGCTTCCACACTGGATAGCTGTTTTTTTCTGGCTAAGGAGGAAAAGTTTAACCTGATGAATCACCAGCAGCTCTTCCTGTGACATTCTCAGGAAAACTACAGTCTGCTTAGGAAGAGCTCCGAAACACTTCACCTACTGTGGATTCTGATCTACACAGACGGGGAAAATTTTGAGTTCTGCTCTGTGTCTGCACACCAAAGCTTCCTTACCAGCGCTTTTCTCTCTTAGAGATTTCCTGTCATCAGGACTATGCCTACCCTAGAGTCAGTCCGAAATTTAAATGAACAGGGCTATCCTAGGGGGGAATTTATCACTACCCCCATACTAATCTCACCCAGATACCACTTCTTAGGTAACCATCTGAGGTAACTGCCCAGTTTCCTCATTTGTACCAGTAAGCACAGAAAATGATCCGAGGACTATTATTTTCAGTTCTCCCAAGGATGGCACATGACTAGCATTGTTTTAGATGCACAGGTGAAAAGCTAATCTGTATATAGAAGAGATGGCTTTGGACATGACTGGCCTAGACTTTATTAATGGAGGTCTTTGTGGCAAGAGTCCAGGTTATGGAAAGGGAGCTATTCTAGTATCTATAATATTCTAGTAGTAGGTATGCCTGAAGTGACTTAGCAGTAGCAGCTATGCCAAAATTTCAGAGAAATGATTTCACTGAACTGTTCAAGATAGTCACCAAACTGTTCAAGTCCTTACAATACTCAAATAGCTCAGAAAGGGTATAAAAGTAGATTAGTCACCTCCTTAGGAAACAAGTTTCTTCGGACTCACAGACATAGAGAACAGTTGTGTGGTTGCCAAGTGGGAGGTGGGTAGGGGAGGGAAGGATTGGAAGTTTGGGATTAGCAGATGTAAATTAGTATATATAGGATGGATAAACAACAAGGTCCTACTGTATACCACAGGGAACTATATTCAATACCTGTGATAAACCATAATGGAAAGGAATATAAAAATAAGAATGCCTATATGTGTATAACTAACTGAGTCACTTAGCTGTACAGCAGAGATAGGCACAGCTGCTGCTGCTGCTGCTGCTGCTAAGTCGCTTCAGTCGTGTCCGACTCTGTGCGACCCCACAGACGGCAGCCCACTGGGCTCCGCCATCCCTGGGATTCTCCAGGCAAGAACACTGGAGTGGGTTGCCATTTCCTTCTCCAGTGCAGGAAAGTGAAAAGGGAAAGTGAAGTCGCTCAGTCATGTCCGACTCAGCAACCCCATGGACTGCAGCCCACCAGGCTTCTCCGTCCATGGGAGTTTCCAGGCAAGAGTACTGGAGTGGGATGCCATTGCACAGCAGGGAACATCAACTATACTTCAATTTTAAAAATTTAAAAAACCACATTCCTTAGTACGCTGAATGCAACACTGACAAGTCTTTCTAAATGATCTTTAAGTGCATGATCCTAGACGAGATGTAGCAAAGAAAGAAGTCCAAGAACAGTCAGTCACTAATCAAGACAGCCTTTGTGGTATGACAATGATAAAGCAGATTTCCCTTGTCTTTGTCTCAGTAGGTTCCTTTATGCTGACTGTGTCCCTGATTCCAAGGATGCCTGCCCATCAAGAAGCAGGCAAAATGTGAAGACCTTGAAAGCCGACAAAGGTTGCTTAGGGGACCTTACGTGATAAAACAGCCAGAGTCAGTGTGTCTGCTTCATATACAAACTAATTTCTCTCTTGGGCACAACTCATAATTTTGTGAGATGGCAAGGTGAGCTCCTTTATGATATCTTCACTGTAAGCTTTTTATCAGCCTAAAGAAAATTTGTTTTTTGTTTTTTTTTAATGAACATCCAGTGAAGGCTCAATACTGTTTAAAAATGTCCAGACTTTTAAACATTCAAATATAGTTCCACAAGGAGCCACCCATGATTGACACTTTATCTTATTAAAGTGCTGTTAATTAAGAACCATAACCACGAGCTACAAAGATTAAAGCAGCATACTCTGCAATCTATTCCTGAAACAAAATGCAACTCCGATTTGCTTGGAACCTAAATCAAAGGAACAGTCTATGGGGTCATTCTCTTCTGGTCCACTAGGGGGCAGTGAATGATCGGGTTTCCCCCAGGCAGCTTTAATGACGGTTGCTATATATACACCTGAAGTGTGGCAGGCCTTTTACACAAAGTGAGCAGTGCCGCAGTGATGACAGGTGCAAGGAGCAGCCCGATATTGCTACCAGCACAGTCTGTCAGGAGGATGAAGTGAAATGGATCATTTGCATTTTTACCAATGAACTTGCATTATAATGAACAGGCAGTGTTGCCTGGATGGGGCCGTGGCTTTGCCTCCCTGGCTTCTGTTGGACTGCTGCCAGTCACCGGGCTGGACCGCACCCAGGACTGCAGCGCGATGGGCAGACAGAGCCGGGGAGCTGAATTTAACAGTCGCCTGGGGCTGGTGACCACCGGGGTGCGGATACGCCTCGTGGGGGTGCGGGTGGGGTGCGGTTCCCTCTCCCATCCCATCCCTGTGCCAGTGTCCGCTGGGGGAATTCCAGGCCTTGGAAGCTGCGGCAGTGCATATCCAGGGATCCAGACCATGCATGCTGCAGTCTGTGTGAATGGCGCCCCCTGGAGTTGGGCAGTGAGTGCAGAGTCCCTACTCCCACCGTGCAGGGCCCTGGACTTCAGGGCTCTGTAGAATCACCCACCTGCCCTCTCTTGGGTGCTCAGTTTTTTGTTTTTTGTTTTTAATCTGCCTTCAAAGGCTCTAGGGAAAATAGAAAGGCCACATATAGGCAAAGTTTGAAACTGAAACTAGCTGGATTTCAGAGTTGGCCAGGGTCCCTGTCCCTTCTTCCTCAGTCCCACCCCCGATCCAGGTATCTGGCACCCTCCTGATGGTCGTCTCTGTCCTGTTCCAACATGCTCTTCAAAAAGATTCTAGGATATCACACCATCCACCTCGGTTGTGTTTACATCACTTGGTCTCCTCTCCCACCGGAATTTGCATTTAAACCTTATTTCTAATTGTGAAGCAAAATCCAGAGAAAGGTTGCCTCCCTCCTGCACCCTTCCCCTTGGCCCTGGTTAACAGGAGCCTCCCCTGACTAACGGGAATTAAACCAGACGTGTGTTTCCCCGCTGTGCTCCGACTTTAAAGCTTTCCGAGTGAGTCCTTCCTTCTCAGCCCTGTTTCTTCACACATTTACCTGGAACATCCCTTTCGTTTTACTTGAAAGCCAGCAAAGCACAGCGGTTAAATGCTGGCTGGGATTAGACTGCTTGGGTCCAAATCCCAGCTGTGTCGGCCCGTAGCAGCACATAACCTGGAGAGACCACGTGACTGCTCTGTGCCTCAGTGTCCCCGCCATCACAGATGGCAGTAAGAGCAGCGCCAGATGGCGGTGGTGTGAGGACGGAGGATGCAAGCACAGCACCAGGCAGAGGCCGGCACTCACACATGTCACTTGTCAGAATTTTAAGCACTTGCCATAATGCTGTATTTCCTCTTCTCCTTCCTCTACTTGTGTCTCACCTTCCAGAAACAGATTCTCCCACCCGCTTCCCTCCCCTTTGCTCCTCCCTGAAAGGACAGCACATGGTCTTCCGGCCCCTGAATCAGTGACGACTGCCCCCTCATGCCCTCCACACCTACCTGATCATCACCATAGAGAAGCAGGCACTTGTCAGGATCCTCGTAACTAGAGCAAAGAACGAAAAAAGCAAACATCTTCAGACATGGAGCACAACAGCAGCTCAGGGGAGGGGGACCCGAAGACTGTCCTTTATGTCACGCTTATGTTCTATTTGCAGAACAGTCTTAGACACAGGCACTTGTTTACTTCACCCAGATCAGAAGTGATTTCAGATTTCTCTTCATTTAATCATCTCATTCCACTGTGTAGGTTCATAATTAAAATAAGAAAATTATTTATAAAGCCAGTGCCAGAGCTGAGAGCTAGCTGAAAGGAGGTGCTTGGGTTGATGAACCCTCTCGGTCAGGAGACCTCCAAACCACACTGGCCAGCCTGGAAGGAGAGGCACGGGCCTGCCTGACATGGACAGCATCTCCCCCATTGGATGGGGGTTGGAGGGAGTGGGGAAGAAGGAGCAATGGCTCCCTAATCCTGGTGTCCAAGGAGAGTGGCCAGAGTTTCATGGGGAAATGCTACATTGCTTCACTTTGGGTAAATGGCTGGCTTCAAGGGTAAGGTGCCCACCAGCTGGTGCCAGGGCCAGAGGGAGAGAAGATGTGAGCGTGGGTGGAGTTAGCTGGCAGAGGGGATGATGGGGCTGAGAAAGAGTAGGAGGAGGGAGTATGGACAGTGGGCAACAAAGTGGCAAGACCTTGAGTGTGTTACCCTTCCCAGTGACCCCGCAAATCTCACTATTATTGACAAAAATCACTAAATGCTTGGTGTGGTTGGATTTCTTGTCAAACAGGTAAAGGAGCTAAGTGGATACGTGAGGTGGAGGCCTGCCAGTATCTGGGAAATAGCAATGAAGGCTTGTCTGATATTATGCAGCTACATTATGTGGCTACATGACTTTTTTTTGGAAGTACAGCTGATATACAATATTATGTTAGTTTCAGGTGTACTACAGAATGATTCGACATTTGCATATATTATGAAATGATCACCATAAGTCTAGTAACCATCTGTCCCCATACGTGGCTACATTAAATTTAACAAATAATTTGTCACTTTGAATTAGATTAATTTATTACTCTTATTTCCAGAGACAGAAGGAACCTACAAGAGACACTTCTTTCCTGTGTCAGTATCAGAAATCTGTATGTGTCTTAAACACCTTAATTGATATCTTATAGACCCTACCAAGTGGCCAGTGGATGTTTCCTTCTTTTTTCTGGCTTTTAGGAAACTCAAAGAAAAATAGGCTATTCATTTCTAAAAATTGTTTAGGGTACTATGGAGTGTATTTTGTTCACTGATTTTTTGTTTCCCTATATATTTTTCCGTCACCTTCATTCATCCATGCACACATGTTTTGTCTTTTATTCTATTCTATATTCATTGCTGTTCAGTTCAGTTCAGTCGCTCAGTCGTGTAAGACTCTTTGCGACCCCATGAACTGCAGCACGCCAGGGCTCTCTGTCCATCACCAACTCCCAGAGTTCACTCAGATTCATGTCCATCAAGTCAGTGATGCCATCCAGCCATCTCATCCTCTGTCGTCCCCTTCTCCTCCTGCCCCCAATTCCTCCCAGCATCAGAGTCTTCTCCAATGAATTAACCCGTCTCATGAGGTGGCCGAAGTACTGGAGTTTCAGCTTTAGCATCATTCCTTCCAAAGAAATCCCAGGGCTGATCTCCTTCAGAATGGACTGGCTGGATCTCCTTGCAGTCCAAAGGACTCTCAAGAGTCTTCTCCAACACCATAGTTCAAAAGCATCGATTCTTTGGCACTCAGCCTTCTTCACAGTCCAACTCTCACATCCATACATGACTACTGGAAAAACCATAGCCTTGACTAGACGGACCTTAGTCGGCAAAGTAATGTCTCTGCTTTTGAATATACTATCTAGGTTGGTCATAACTTTTCTTCCAAGGAGTAAGCGTCTTTTAATTTCATGGCTGCAGTCACCATCTGCAGTGATTTTGGAGCCCCAAAAATAAAGTCTGACACTGTTTCCACTGTTTCCCCATCTATTTCCCATGAACTGATGGGACTGGATGTCATGATTTTCATTTTCTGAATGTTGAGCTTTAAGCCAACTTTTTCACTCTCCTCTTTTACTTTCATTAAGAGGCTTTTTAGTTCCTCTTCGCTTTCTGCCATAAGGGTGGTGTCATCTGTATATCTGAGGTTATTGATATTTCTCCTGTCCCCAAATCCTCTTTTGGACATTGTAGTTATTAATAAACAAAAACACAAATAAGTAAATTTTGCCTATTCTCAAAATTCTTACACTTCAATATTTTTACTGCACAGACTATTCCTCAAGTTTTGCTGCCAATCTGTCCATTAATCTTTTCTGGACTTCTTTCTGTCTTTAGAGTTCTGCTTTTGCAATAGACTTTTCTTCACCCTCATTTTATTAAGATGGTCTCTTGTATTTTCTTCTAGTATCTACTTAAAATTATCTAGATCTTTATTTTGAATTTATTTTTATGTATATTGTGATTTAAAGACTTAATTTTTTCCCCTAATAAATAGCTAACAATTATTTGTTAGACTGTTTCCTACTAATTTGAAACACTTGTTTTATCAGATACCACTTTCCCTAGGTACATGTCTAGCATTGATCTATTTGTCTCTCCTTTGCACTAGCTCTTTCATTTATTATAACTTAACAGCTTGCTTTGCTATCCAGTAGTTTCAATCTTACCTCCTTATTTATTTAAACATGTTTTGGGGGCTATTTTCACATATTTACTGTTTCAGATGAACTCCAGAATCAACTTGCTGAGCTTCAAAACAATCTCTTAGATATGTTCATTGGAATTTCATTGAAATTGACATTTAATTTGGGGAGAGGTGACATCTTCACAATATTAAAATTTCCCATTCAGGAACAAAATTGCTTCCCTTTTATTTGGTCTTTCTTTTACATTTTTTAAGAAAGGCTTTTGGTGGTACTAGTGGTAAAAAAAAAAAAAAAAAACCCGCTTACCAATGCACCAGATGTAAAAGACTCCCTGGGTTTGGAAGATCCCCTGAAAGAGGGCATGGCAACCCACTCCAGTATTCTTGCCTGGAGAACCCGATGGACAGAGGAGCTTGGTGGGCTACAGTCCACAGGGTCAGAAAGAATTGGATACAGCTGAAGCAACTTAGCATGCAAGCATGCAGAAAGATTGTTATCACTCTAGATATATCTCACACATTTCTTGTTAAGGTTATTTCTAGGAATAATCAATTATCTACCAATCAATGTCTTCCTTAGAGAAAAAGCGAGAAAGATAGCAAGGAGTCAAGTTCCTCACGGCCAAATACTCCTGTTACAAAGACATGTGCCTACGTATGTGCTCAGTTGCTTCAGTTATATCTGACTCTGTGACCCCATGGCCTGCAGCCAGCCAGCTCCTCTGTCCATGGGATTCTCCAGGCAAGAATACTGGAGTGGGTTGCCATGCCCTCCTCCAGATCTTNTGTTACAAAGACATGTGCCTACGTATGTGCTCAGTTGCTTCAGTTATATCTGACTCTGTGACCCCATGGCCTGCAGCCAGCCAGCTCCTCTGTCCATGGGATTCTCCAGGCAAGAATACTGGAGTGGGTTGCCATGCCCTCCTCCAGATCTTCCAGACCCAAGGATCAAAGCTGCATCTCCTGTGTCTCCTGTATTGCAGGCAGATTCTTTACCTGCTGAGCCACCTGGGAAGCCCCTTACGAAGCCATATTCACCTGCAAAGTTCTGCCATACCTTTTCCCAGGAAAGACAGTTCAACCCATGTATAATGTTGGAAATAATAAGAACAGCCGGGCAGTTGAATAAATTACACACACACAAAAAAATCCTACACGTCCCTCAAAAAGACAAAGAACAGAGGCTCTCCACTAAGTTATAAAAAGACTTGTTTAGACCCCCAGTTTTTCTCTATACATTTTATTTCTATAGAAGATATAAAATAAAATTCAACTCCTTGCACACATTATCCTTCTCCCCAGCACATAAATCTTGGGATTTGAATATCAATCATAAAGAATCCATCCAGTCTACTGGTGTCTCATTTCCTTCCCCTCCATTTCAATCGCCTTGTCTTTGATCATATTTAAGTCACTCACAACCATGGTTGTACCCTTGATTTTGTCCTCAGTCATACCTGGAGCCCCTGCAAAATCTCCATTTCAAACTCCAGTCTTTCCAGTTTATCTGCACTGTACTCCAGCTCTAACTCTTGGAGTTACAATCTATTGGTCCTAACACATTTTCACTGCCCTTGACCCTTCCATGCCTCATTTTCCCTCATATCTGGCTTAAATTCCACAGTCAATTGTAACCACTTCCTCCTTTATACTCCAACTCTCTCTTTGTTGCTGCTGTTCTTTCTTGGGAAAAGTACATCCCTGATTCAAACTGACTTTCCACCCACCCCCTGCATGCACTCACATGAAAATGTGGCTGGCGACAAACCACACCACTGTGCTGAGTGGTCTGACTTGAAATTCATGACCACAAACCACAAATAAGTTCTCAGTGCTTCCTGGCAGCCATTCTCATCTCCCACTTTCCAAGTCCATTTCACACTTCCTCTTTTCTCTGAAAATCTCCAATGCGTCTTCCCAATGTCCATTCTCAGACGAAGATCTTGCTTCTGAGTTATCAAGAAAATGGAAGCCCTTAAAACAGCCTCCACTGGGGCTTCCCTGCTGGCTCAGTGGTAAAGATTCCGCCTGCCAGTGCAGGAGGCACGGGTTTGATCTTTGGTGAAGGAAGATCCCACGTGACACGGAGCAACTAAGCCTGTGTGCCGCAACTATGGAGCGAGTGTTCTAGAACCTGGGAGCCGCAACTACTAAGCCCATGTGCCCCAGCTTCTGAATCCCACATACTCTCGAGCCCATTCTCCACAACAAGAGGAGCCTCCACAATGGGAAGCCTGTGCACTGCAACCACAGAGTAACCCTCACAACTGGAGGAAAGCCCTCACAGCAATGGAGATGTAGCACAACCAAAAATGAAAAATGAACAAACGAAAGCAGGCTCCATCAGATCCCAGCACACATGCACACACCTAGCTGCATACAGACCCGCCCACTCAGGCTTCGTTTGCGTCCCTGGCTCCTCCCTGGGGTCAGCCCTTCGCATGTGTGCTGGGTCCCATCCCTTTTTGCCTACCTGATCCGCTTGCTGTTCAGCATTTTTCCCCTCTGTCTCCTGCACCACTGGTATTCTGGATCATTCCCATCAGAACAAAAAAAGGGTTCTAATTACTCTCGTCGGAGAGGATAAAAAACACTTGTCTCAGTCCGCTTGCCCTACCAACTATCACCCCATTTTTCTCCTTCCCTTTACAGAAACGTTACTTGAAAGAGGGCTGATCCTGCTGTCTCCATTTCTCTCTTCCTATTCCCACTCAATAGCATTCCCATCTGGCTTGTCCACCTTGGACAAAACTGCCGTGACTTCCCGTGGAAATTCTGGGTCCTCATCTTTCCAGCCGCTGCATGCACTTGACGTTGCTCACCCAGGTTTGAATACCCAAGACTCAGCCCCACTGCCTACACATGAGCCACTGGCAAGTGCATCCGACACCTGGAGCTCTGACTCCGCTTCTTGATTCTGATGACTCTGACGCCCCCCAGCACGCACACCTTGACCACCTCAAATTTCTGATGCCCTCCCCGGTGCTCCTTTCTCAGCACTTATCACTTTCCAACACCCTGTGTAATCATCTATTATGTTGATGGTTTATTATCTGAAAGCCAGGCCCCACTAGAGCAAGGGTTCTTGCTTATTTCAGTTGCTAACATGTCATGAGTGCTCAGAGCAGTGTTGGGCCTATAATAAGCTACACTGACCTTTGCTGTCGATGCATTCATACACTCCAGGCTGGCCATGCTCAACTCCCAGCAAACCCCAGGCCCCACCCCTACCACACAGCCTCCAGCCTCGCCTGTAACCCCTGTACCTCACTGTTGCTCTTCCCTCAAGTCCCTCCCAGTGGTGCCTGTGAGCACTGCCCTATCCCCAATCCCCGCATAATTTCTAGTTCCTTCTGTGCTCTATTTCTTCTCCTTTGCTCTCACATCCTAACACAGTCCTCACTGAGCTTATTGTCTGTCTCCTTCCACTAGGACAGAAGTTCCCTGAGAGCAGATCTTTTATCTGCTGCTTCTCCTGCTGTGTCCACAGCACTCAAATAGTGCCTGACAACACATATGTGGAAGGGGCTTACTTAGAAAGCATCCTTTATAAAGTTCTGAGCGATCATCTCCCATACTGTCACTACGAATGTGGACCAGAAGACAGTCAAGCTCTAGCTGGATGCAGTGGGTCTGGCCCGCACGCTGCGCCCACATTCCTCAGGGTGGCCTTCACTCACCCTTGCGTGCTTGGTCTCCGAGTCCCAGCCAAGATCCGGAGGCCTCACCTGGAGGCCACAGGGCTCCCTGTCTTGGTCCTAGTGCTCCAGATACACTTTCCCCACTGCCCCCGGGCTCCTTGATTTCTGAGCCTCAGTCGCCCAGCCAGCCAAATGCAGGGTGGCTCCTCGCCCACTCTTGGCTCTGTCATCCAGCTGAACGAAGGCTGGCGACTCGCCCAGGGTCTGTGACAGGCTAGGCACCCCCAAGCCATTCATTCCTTTATTCCTCAAATAGTTATTGACTATAATACCATGTGCCCAGTGTGGTTTTATGCTGATGGGATATAACAGAGAACACTCTTGCCATTGTGGAGCTCATATTCTAATGGGGGAGGGATAAGAAATAAATAGCCAAATAAATATATTGCATGTCCGATGATGCTAATTGCTATGGAAATAAATAAGGCAGGGTGAGGGCATTAAGTAAATCTGAGTCTTGGGGTGGAAGAGTGTATTTTCATGGTCAGAAAGGCCTCTTGGAGAAGCAGGTGACACTGGATTGAGCCACATGGATTTCTGAAGGGAAGGTCACTCCTGGGGGTAATGACAGCAAATGCAAAGGCCCTGAGGTACATGTGTTCTTGCAGTGTTCAGAGAGCAGTAACGTGTGCAAAGGCCTGGAGCAAGGTGGGCAAGCAGGAGGGTCCTGGTAGGGACAGAGTGGCCTGGCAGGCAGAAGCATAAAAGAAGTAGGATTTCTCCCAGAACTGAAGGAGATCTTCCCTGAGCTTGGGGGAAAAGGGGAAAATAGATGGGGAAAAACTGGAAACAGTGACAGACTTTAGTTTCTTGGGCTCCAAAATCACTGCAGATGGTGACTGCAGCCATGAAATTAAAGGATGCTTGCTCCTTGAAAGAAAAGCTATGACAAACCTAGACAGCATATTAAAAAGCAGAGACATTGCTTTGCCAACAAAGGTCCGCATGGTTAAAGCTATAGTTTTTCCAGTAGTCACGTATGGATGTGAGAGTTGGACCATAAAGAAGGCTGAGCGCTGAAGAATTGATGCGTTTGAACTGAG
Organism: Oreotragus oreotragus; assembly: GCA_006410675.1. Lineage (NCBI taxonomy): Eukaryota > Metazoa > Chordata > Mammalia > Artiodactyla > Bovidae > Oreotragus > Oreotragus oreotragus. Next base: position 360,079 of record SJYX01022544.1, on the reverse strand, counting down.
GTGTTGGAGGACTCTTGAGAGTCCCTTGGAGAACAAGGAGATCAAACAAGTCAATCCTAAAGGAAATCAACCCTGAATATTCATTGGGAGGACTAGTGCTGAAACTGAAGCTCCAATCCTTTGGCCACCTGATGCAAAGAGCTGACTCATTAGAAAAGACCTTGATGCTGGGAAGGACTGAAGGCAAGAAGAGAAGGGGACAGAGGATGAGATGGTTGGATGGCATCACTGATTCGCTGGACATGAGTTTGAGCAAGCTCTGGGAGATCATGAAGGACAGGGAAGCCTGATGTGCTGCATTCCATGGGGTCGCAAAGAGTTGGACACAACTGAGCAACTGGACAACAACAACTTCATTGGGAGGACTGACACTGAAGCTCAAGCTCCAATGCTTTGGCCACTTAATGCAAAGAGCTGACTCACTGGAAAAGACCTAGATACTGGGAAAGATTGAGGGCAGGAGGAGAAGGGGAAAGCAGAGGATGAGATGGTTGGACAGTATCACCGACTCAAAGGACACAAGTTTGAACAAATTCTGGGAGACAGTGAAGGACAAGGAAGCCTAGTGTGCTAAAGTCCATGGGGCTACAAAGACTTGGACACAACTGAGCAACTAAACAACAAAAGGGAAAGCAGAAGAACCACAGGGAAGGGGGAGGAAGGAGGGCTGAGGGTCCTAGCAGGTACACAGCCCAGCCATCCAGGGGGCTGCCAAAGGGAGCTGTGTTTCCCCAGCAACGTGAGAGGAGTGGCTGTGTGGCGCTCCTGCAGCCAAGTGCAGAGTCTTATGTATGAGACAGCCTCAGCCCCGAAGGGGCCTTGGTGAAGGCTTCCCACCAGTGGACCCCCAAACTCAGGCACCATGTCGGTGGAACCCCTGCAGTGACTGATACTACGATGTGGGTGCTCAAAATAGAGCTGGAGTTCTGAAAAGCAAAGGGAGTTATATTTCTTTCACATCCAAGATTACAGACTAAGATTCACATTTGCTACATTATTCTAAGTACATTAAAATCAGGGGAAATAAACTGTCACTTACCACTGGCTTATCTTTCACACATCTTTGCCCCTGGATGTTGATATATTTTTCTTCCAAGACTTGGAAAAATGAAAAGAGTTGCCTTGAGTGGAAATCTCTGCTCTGCTGTTGCTTACCCTGAAAGGAGGCATGGAGCCTGCCTTAAAGCATGCAGTCACTGACTTCTCTAAAAGAGAGACTCTGGTGATATTTCTGCCAAAAAAAAAAAAAATCCCAGAAACACATCCATCCGGAGTATCAGAGCCCAGAAATTATTCATATCACTCTGCAGCTCTGGCAAGAGACCAGATTCCTGGAATTCGAGGCATCTGAAACATTTCATTGTGCTGCAATAATAGCAATAGATGTGGGTGATAAAAATCTAGAAAGAGTTTTTCAAAGGAGCTATTTCTGATTTTTTAAGATGCAAAAAAGACCCAATTTAGGATCAATAATTCTCCCCTTTCTAGAGATGCTTCAAACTAATCTGTGCGTTTCAATCTCAGTAAGGGCAGCAAGACTGTCATCTCATTTAGGAGTTCGGTTTAGAGTAATTTTATCCAACTAGTTGCAGTCCAGGGATTCAGGGGAGCAGTCTGTGACATCTAATAACCTGAAGCTTTCACACAACGCTTAGGACAGGGCCTCAGACCCGGGGTAAACTCCCCATATGTTGCTGGAAAGGACAGGGAAACCAGGAAATTTGGAGTACCTAGCTGGGCTTNACTTTGGCCACTTAATGCAAAGAGCTGACTCACTGGAAAAGACCTAGATACTGGGAAAGATTGAGGGCAGGAGGAGAAGGGGAAAGCAGAGGATGAGATGGTTGGACAGTATCACCGACTCAAAGGACACAAGTTTGAACAAATTCTGGGAGACAGTGAAGGACAAGGAAGCCTAGTGTGCTAAAGTCCATGGGGCTACAAAGACTTGGACACAACTGAGCAACTAAACAACAAAAGGGAAAGCAGAAGAACCACAGGGAAGGGGGAGGAAGGAGGGCTGAGGGTCCTAGCAGGTACACAGCCCAGCCATCCAGGGGGCTGCCAAAGGGAGCTGTGTTTCCCCAGCAACGTGAGAGGAGTGGCTGTGTGGCGCTCCTGCAGCCAAGTGCAGAGTCTTATGTATGAGACAGCCTCAGCCCCGAAGGGGCCTTGGTGAAGGCTTCCCACCAGTGGACCCCCAAACTCAGGCACCATGTCGGTGGAACCCCTGCAGTGACTGATACTACGATGTGGGTGCTCAAAATAGAGCTGGAGTTCTGAAAAGCAAAGGGAGTTATATTTTTTTCACATCCAAGATTACAGACTAAGATTCACATTTGCTACATTATTCTAAGTACATTAAAATCGGGGGAAATAAACTGTCACTTACCACTGGCTTATCTTTCACACATCTTTGCCCCTGGATGTTGATATATTTTTCTTCCAAGACTTGGAAAAATGAAAAGAGTTGCCTTGAGTGGAAATCTCTGCTCTGCTGTTGCTTACCCTGAAAGGAGGCATGGAGCCTGCCTTAAAGCATGCAGTCACTGACTTCTCTAAAAGAGAGACTCTGGTGATATTTCTGCCAAAAAAAAAAAAAATCCCAGAAACACATCCATCCGGAGTATCAGAGCCCAGAAATTATTCATATCACTCTGCAGCTCTGGCAAGAGACCAGATTCCTGGAATTCGAGGCATCTGAAACATTTCATTGTGCTGCAATAATAGCAATAGATGTGGGTGATAAAAATCTAGAAAGAGTTTTTCAAAGGAGCTATTTCTGATTTTTTAAGATGCAAAAAAGACCCAATTTAGGATCAATAATTCTCCCCTTTCTAGAGATGCTTCAAACTAATCTGTGCGTTTCAATCTCAGTAAGGGCAGCAAGACTGTCATCTCATTTAGGAGTTCGGTTTAGAGTAATTTTATCCAACTAGTTGCAGTCCAGGGATTCAGGGGAGCAGTCTGTGACATCTAATAACCTGAAGCTTTCACACAACGCTTAGGACAGGGCCTCAGACCCGGGGTAAACTCCCCATATGTTGCTGGAAAGGACAGGGAAACCAGGAAATTTGGAGTACCTAGCTGGGCTTGGACTGGCTTCAGACTTCATTTCTTTGAACTTTGATGAATTGCAAAGCTTCATGATAAGTGAGTCAATTTCTGACAAGTCTTGGCATTCTAAAGCCTAATGATCTTACCATCTCCATATTTTTTTCCTTCTGGGTCTCAGTAGGATGATGCATAGAATAAATCTCTTGGTTTCCCCCTTCAAAATGGAGATGATCGTGGGGTCTCAGTTATGAAAGGTGATGGGGAGGGAGACTGAGGCCAATGACAACTATTCACAAGGGACCCATCAGTGCTCTTTTTTAGGCAGCAAAAGAGAGGAAGATCAATCAGATAAGAGATCATTGAATGTGTCTCTAGTTATTGATGTTAGATTCTTTCTATATACCAGCCTTCCAGGAATAAAGAGAATGGATCATCAATGCTCCCAATTCGTAACTCGGCTAAGGAAAGAAGGCAGGCCGTTTTTACTCAGTGTATGCTTGACCTGAATCAAATTGATTGTACTAAAGCACTGAGGCATGGCTGGGATTCTGTCATTTATGTGAGAAGTCTCTTCTGGGGTCCATGGGGATGCCATTAGGGGATGAACCATCTCTTGAGAGAGCCAACCGATGTCTTAATATCAACTTGGATGTAAACTAGAAAACAATGGTGATGCTGATCATTTTGTCCTTCAAAGAAGCTGGGAGGGAATGCAGATCATATGACAAGCATCGGTGTTCAAAGAGGCCTTGATCCACTGGGATACTGGCAAAATGCCATTGAGATTTGTTCAAAATTGTAAGCAGAGCATAAACAAATCTTCCCAGAGTTTGTGGACCAAGGTACAAAGACGAGAGACTGGAGGCTGTGAGCCAATCAATAAGAACGTGTAAGCAATTGTTCCCACCCACATTGGATCAAGGATTATAGAAATGAGAGCAGAGAGAGACAAGAGTGGCCAGTGTTCGGAAGTAGAAGGTGAGGAAGAGAGGAGGCAACGACAGGGAATTCCAAGCTTCTCAGTGCGAATGGTGAAATGGAGGCTATAACCAAAGCAGAAAACATCGGAAGCACTGCAGAATCTGGGGGTAGGGCTGTTGCATTTTGGCACTTCAGTTTTGAAAGGCCTATAGGATACCCACTCAAAGACAAACCTAGCATTCAGAGGACAGAGGTCAAGAAGTAATTTTAAATCATAGCCAAGCCATAAAAAGAAAAGGCAATACTTCAGGAGACAGTGTGGTGAAGAAGATGGCCAAGGGTAGCACTTGAAGGGCTCTCAACATGTAAGAGGGAAGAGGAGGGTGAAGGACGGAGGAACTGGAGACCCAGAGGGGGAGCTGTTGCAAACGTCAAGGGAAGAAAAGGTATGTGTCACATAGCTTGGCATAGTCAGAAGGAAGGGCCTGCCTCTTAGGATGTCATTGTACTAGGTCTAGTGAGAAAGAGTGAGGCTGTGAAGCCTGGTAGTGATGGTGTCGTGGGTGCAGGGCAGAGGGCCAGGGCCCAGACGCTGCGAGCCCCTGAGCACGCGGCGTGAGGGGGAATGTCCCTCCTCAGGCCTTTTCTCCTGTCCTTCCTCGTCTGTGCGGCCGTCCCCCAGGTATCCCCCTTGGCTTCCTTGGCTCACTCCCTTGCTCCCTTTGGGTCTTAGCCTGAAGGTCACCTTTCACTGAAGTGTCCCCTAACCACCTTACTGATTACTACAATGAGCAACTCCCCCCATCCTATTCTTACCACACATGCACATATATCCTTGGCATTATTTTCCTTTCTTAAGTCCATAGCGCTTAACACCTTTAACATACGGTATCATTTGTATATTTATAAAACTTATTATTTATTCTTGATCTCTCCTTCTTGCATAAAAACGCCTTGGGGGCAGAAAATCTTATATCTATTGTACTGTGAAGGATTCCCTGCACTCCCAACAGAGTCCAGCTCGTGTTGGTCCTCCTGGAGTATTTGTTGAGTGAATGAACACAGCTGCCTAGAATACAAGACAGAGAGTGATAATTCCTGGAATAGAGATATAAGTAAAGTTATATAGAATACAAGCGAGAAATAGACAGCAGCGGGCTCCTCTGTACATGGAATTCTCCAGGCAAGAAAACTGGAATGGGTAGCTGTTCCCTTCTCCAGGGGATCTTACCAATCAAGGGGTCGACCCAGGGTCCTTCTGCATTGCAGGTGGGAAGCCATGATAATGGTAGGAAACCTCAATACCTCACTTCTAATAATGGATAGAACATGTGGAGAGAAGATTAGAAAGGAAACATACCACACTCTAGATCAAATAAATCTAACAGACATATACAGAACATTTAACCCAACAGCAACAGAATATACATTCTTCTCAAGCACACGTGGATCTTTCTCTGGGATAGACCATCTAGGCCACAAAACAAGTCTTAACAAATTTAAGAAGACTGAAATTATATTAAGTATCTTTTGGATAACAATGAAATGAAGGTAGAAATCAAAGCAGAAAGCAAATTGGGCAATTCATGAATGTGTGGGGGCGGAAAACCACATTTTGGAACAACCACTGGGTCAAAAAGAAATAAAGAAGGAAATTAGGAAATACCTCATGACAAATAAAAATGAAAATACAACATATCAAAACTTATGAGACGCAGTGAAAGCAGTACTAAGAGGGATGTTCATGCCTACATTAAAAAGAAGAAAGATCTCAAATCAGCAACTTAGCTTCAAGCCTCAAGGAACTAAAAAAAAAAAAAAAGAAGAGAGAGAAGAACAGGACTTCTCTGGCGACTCAGTGGTAAAAAGTCCACCTGGCAACGTAGGAGACACAGGTTCAATCCCTGGTCCAGGAAGATCCCACATGTCACAGAGTAACTAATCCTGTAAAGTCACAAAATGGCAACCCACTCCAGTGTTCTTGCCTGGAGAATCCCAGGGCCAGGGGAGCCTGGCGGGCTGCCGTCTATGGGGTCGCACAGAGTTGGACACGACTGAAGCGACTTAGCAGCAGCAGCAGCAAAGTCACAAGTACTGAGGCTGTGCTCTAGAGCCTTAACGAGAGAAGCCACTGAACGTCACAATGAGAGACGAGCCCCAGCTCCCCGCAGCTACAGAAAAGCCCAAACAGCAACGGAGACCCAGCACAGCCAAAAAGAAATAGCGAAGTAGACCCTTTTTAAAAAGTTTTATATAATAAAGAAGAAACCAAGCCAAAGTTGGCAGAAGGAAACAACTAGGACTAGGAAAGGAACAAACAGAACAAAAAAACAGCAAAACTAAGAGGCGGTTTTTTGAAAAGATTAAAATATTTATAAAACTTCAGCCAGATTAACTAAGAAAAAAAAGAAGACTCAAATAAGTAACGTTAGAAATGAAAGAAGAGACATCACAAACGATACAACAGAAATGTAACTGTGAACAGTTATATGCCAACACACTGGATAACCTACAAGAATGGACACATTCTTAGAAACATAAAGTTTTACCAAGACTAAATCATGAAGAAATAGAAAGGCTGACCAGACGTATAGCTAGTACAGAAATTTAATTGAAGGCCCAGAACCAGATGACTTTACTGGTGAATTCTATTGAACACTTTAAAAAATAATTAAAACCACTCTTTCTCAAAAACTTCCAAAATACTGAAGAGGAAAGAACACTTTGAAACTCATTTTATAAGGCCAGGATTACCCTGATATCAGAGCCAGACAGAGACGCCACAAGAAAACAAAACAACGCGTCAATATCCCTGATGAATGTAGACACAAAAATCCTCAACAAAATACTAGCAAACCCAATCCAAAAGCACACTGAAAAGAATGATGGCTCAAGACACAGAAATCAATTAATGTGATATATCACATCAACAAAACCAAGGACAAAAATCACTTGATTGTCTCAATAGGTGCAGAAAAAGTGTTTGACAGAATTCAACATTCTTTCATGATAAAAACTCAACACACTAGGAACTGAAGGAAAAGTACCTCGGTGTAATAAAGTTTTCTTCCGAGAACTCTGCGGGTAGTAATGTCATATCTCTTAGCTAAGTGGTTTTCTTCTCCCCTTCTTCTATTGTTAGTTTATTTTATATTTGAAGAGGACAGTTCCTTGCCCTAAGATAGTAGATGAATTAGCAGTAGATCAAGCTGAGATTAAAAAAACACTTTTTATGTATTCATCTATTTAGTCAAAAACAGCTATTGAATGTCTTCTATGACCTAGGGGATCTATTAGGCAGATACATTTATCACTCATCAGAAATATTTCTGTTATTTTCCTATTTTGGTTTATAGCTAAAAATTTTAAAGCTGAGACGTACTTTTGAGTGTGTCTGCAGTGGTGTGAAAGCAACAGAAAAGAATTTGTATGTGAAATTGTATGTTAAAGGTAATAACAGAGGGAGCTCCGTACATGCCAATTAGTTTACAATGTGCTCCCACAAATGCACTCAGACACCATGATTAATGCTCCCTGGAGCCTGCAGTCTCTATAACTAGCTATCATTGTACTTCTCAGAACCCTACTTGCCCAGGAAATTATGATAAATACTGTGCTGGTTCTAATATCGCTCTAAGTGATCAGGTCTGGGTGTGAGAGGCAGTGGTGAGATGAAATGGAGATAAAATGCAAAGTTTATGTTCTGGCTGCTTAGCAAGAATTTAGTAAGGAGCCAACTCAACAGTCCTTAAGGGAGGTTTTAGGGCAACACAGAGACACCCCACCCCACAACATACACCCAGGCCCAGCCTATGCCAGTTACAAGTGCTGTTTCAAATTGGTTTTCCTTTGGGTGTGTCTAGAAGCTAAATGGGCTTTCCCAGTGGCTCAGTGGTAAAAAATCTGCCTGTCAATGCAGGAGATGCAGGAGATGCATGTTCGATCCCTTGGTTGGGAAGATCCCCTGGAAAGGGAAATGGCAACCCGCTCCAGTATTTTTACCTGGGAAATCCCATGGATAGAGGAGCCTGGAGAGTTGCCGTCCATGGGGACACAAAGAATCAGATATGACTGAATGACTGAGCACCCACACATAGAAGCTAAATCTTGGTGAAAGAAAAAAAAAAAAAAGTAGTCTCCATGTCAGAGGAGTGGGGCATCCCAAACCTCATTCTTAGTCCAATGGAGAAGCTCTCAGAGAATGACATCATCAACAAACGGTCCCATTGGTTGATTACATGGCCAATGCCGTTGCTCCATCCCACTCTCATTAAGGGAGAGGTGACTGATGTCAGTAAATATTCACTATTGTGGATAAAGGGTTTGTGTCCACCCAAAATTCATGTGTTAAAACTCTAACCTCCAATGTGATGGTATTTGGAGAGGGGGCCTTTGGGATGTAATTAGGGTTAGATGAGTTCATGAGGCTGGGGATCTCATGATAGGGTTAAGAGACCCCATAGACCAACATTTCCCCTGCCCCCATACAACCCACCCAGGAAAGGGCACGTGAGGACATGGTGAGAAGGTGACTGGGTGGCTGTCTACAATCCAGAAGCACCCTGGCCAGAAACAGAAGGGATTATCACCTTGATCAATGATTTTCTGTTGTTTAAGGTACCCAGTGACATCTTGTTATGGAAGTCCCAGCAGATTTGCACATTCACATTCACCAGGCTGTGCTCCCCTTGAGGCTGGGTGCCCTCTGAGTTCAATTTCTGAATCCCTAGCCCCTAGCAAAAGACGCGTCCCCACCCTCAGCTCCAAGCCCCAAGAGAGGTGGGGTAGAACAAAGTCTTCATGATGTCCTGGGACCACAGTGTCCCCAGAGATGAGTGAAGTTGCTGAGATCTGAGTCCACGACAAAGCCCTGCCTTCCGCAGAGGCTCTGGCCTTCCCAGGAGGAGCCCAGCACCCTCTGATGTGGGGAGCTGGGGTCTGGCCCAGGAGCCGGGAGGCAGGAGGCACTCACAGCCAGGCTGAGCCTTACTTGCTTCACTGGGCCTGCACGTGTTCTCCCAAGGGTGTCCTTTTTCTTCTCTCATCAAAGCGGCCTTTCTTGAAAGCAGTGCTAACACAAGCAGTCATTTTCAGGCAACTCTCAGATGTCTTAGGTAAAGCCAACTCAGTATGGCGATGCCCTCACTGTAGGCTGGGCACCTGGATTCCCCAGCACCCCAGAGCCTCCTACTCTACCCTAACCTCCGGGGGTGGGGTGGGGTGGACACACCCCTCCCTCTGGAGAGGAAGGAGGCCTCAGGAGGGGCCACGCCTGTGCAGGAGAGGCGCTGGGGACAGGGTCTGTCTTTGTTCTACAGGAACACAGTCTGCTGCGAGTTTGGTTTTCAGTTACTTCCTCCTAAATCCACCAAGTTTTCTCTGTATTTCTCAATATACAAAATGATAGGTGGAAGAAAACTGAATGAAAGATATATTTTACTGAAATCATCAAGCAGCAAGAAAAGCAAAGTTGGGGGGCGCACAGAAAAGGCAAAATAAAACTGGATCCTACTTTTGAAATCACTAAGAGATTTCTGACGTGACTATTCAACGAGTGTTTCTTGAGAGCCTACTATGGACCAGTCTGTATGTAGGTGCCAGAGAGCACAGGGCAAAGACTGAAGCATGGGTGCCACCCGTGGGTTACTCAGGACTTTGTACCAGTGATGCCTGTAAGGGCCCCCACAGCCACAGACCGGGGATGCTTCCAGGGTGACACTTGGTTTCTGGGTGAGAAGCAGATTCAGGGGACGTCATGAAGATAACATGTGGGCCGTAAAGAATGGTAGGATTTCTGCAGAACGCGCCGTCTCTGTGAGACAGTGAGAGCTTTTGGGAACCATGTCTTATTCATATGTGTCCCCATATCCAGCAAGGTCAGGCGCATATTAGAAACATGATGGGAAGGATGGCTGGGGAGTGGAACAGCATCCAGAGCATCCGAACAGTGACCTGCCTGACCGGAGTTGAAGGGTCTTTGCTTAGGTTGGCCCTGAAGGCCCAGTGCAGAGGGAGGCTAGAATGGCAGTGGGGAGGGGAGGCTTGGGTGCCACTGAAAGGTGTGCATATTATTGGAGAAGGACTTGGCAACCACTCAAAAGCAGAGTAACAAGGTCAGAGTCAGGTTTCAGGAAAATTAACATATCCACATTTAAAACATAGATTAATTCATAATCTCATCCACATAAACCATTTCGCCTCTCTGGGCCTCCCTTTCCTCCACAGATATCTGCAGGAAGGCCCCTCCTTTCTAGGCACCACTGTGACCAGTGACACAGGCATGACAGGCTCCATGGGAGCCAGGACACCTACTGATAGAGCACAAGTGTGCGTAACTGTCCACAGAGAGAGAAGGAAGGATTTGGTGCTCAGGGGAGAGGCACGCTGCCTGGCCCTGGAGATGCCTCTTTCTTACCAGTAGTTCAGTTTCAGCGGGACAGCTTCCAGGCCACCAATCTGACAGTACGGCTCCAAGATAGAGAGTTCATACAGCTGGATTTCTTGGTTTCTGTTTAGAGATCAGCACACTTGGAATAAACTTAAATTTCCCACTTGATTTTTATATAGAGCATTTTTTATAATGCATGGATTCCACAAAACAGAAACAGCTGAGCAGTGAAACACCTGCCTTCCTGATCATGGCCCCTTGCTGAGCTGGAGGCTTCCTCTCCAGCTCCACCCTTTGGGGACATTATTTCCATCTGGTTCTGAACTGGTCATGGCACCTGTATTCCCCATCAGGAGGCTGGTACAGTTTCCAACAACATGGGCTCTGGATGCCAATAGCTGGGACATCAGATCCCAGCTTACCACACTGTTCCCTCGTCTGTAAAATGGGGCTCATGCCTGCCTTACAGGAGAGTTACTGGGATTAAATGAGAGGGTATGTGAGAAAGTAGTTAGCTTGATACCTGGGACTTAGGTGCTCAAAAACGTGAACTGATTTTTGCTGCTAATAATAAGGATGATTAGAGCCACACAATGGAGGGTCAAGGACTCAGTTCCCTGCTCAGTCCTCCTTAACTTGTGTCCTTGACCCCTTCCTCCTATGTTAGCTTGTCCACCCAGGAGCTGACTGAAAGAACAAGTTTGTGGGTATAAGAAAAACAGCCTGCTGCTTCAGCCTGCTCACATGGAACACGTGTGTATGTGTGTGGGGGTGTGCGTGGGGGGGTCACTGTAAATTCCGAAGCCTTGCCTTACTTGCCGTCAGTGATTAATGTAGTTTTCCCACTTCCTTTCCACCTGCCATGCAGCTCAAGAGTGGTTCGCTGCCTCCAGAGTCATTTGTCTTGACTTATTTTCCCATTTTCCAGCTCAAGAGAGTCTCTAGGAAGTTACTGCTTTAATCTCTGAATTTCTATGTGTGTAAAAGACATGTTAATTAAAGCTATTGAACATGCTTTTTAAAATCAAACGGGGCTGAATTTAGAAATCCAAATTTGTTGTTTTTTAATGGTTGATATTAATTATATGAGTAATATTAGTATGCTAATATGTTTTAATAATGAACAATATTAAATTTAATTGTATTTGAGAGCCTGGATAATGTGGGGTTATATTAACTGTTAGCTAACGTCACTGAAGCCTAGGGAACCGGGGCTGCTAAAGGAGGCAAGTTTGGGTTTGGGAGGAGTCGGAGGTGGAGGGAGGAGTCTGAAGAGGGTCAGGCAGGGTGATGGGAACCACATTCAACCTCCGCCCCTTCATCAAGCTGCGCCCCTGGCCCCATGCTCAGTTCAGTTCAGTCGCTCAGTCCTGTCGGACTCTTTGCGACCCCAAGAATCACAGCACGCCAGGCCTCCCTGTCCATCACCAACTCCCAGAGTTCACCCAGACTCATGTCCATTGAGTTGGTGATGCCATCCAGCCATCTCATCTTCTGTCGTCCCCTTCTCCTCCTGCCCCTAATCCCTCCCAGCATCACAGTCTTTTCCAATGAGTCAGCTCTTCGCATGAGGTGGCCAAAGTATTGGAGTTTCAGCTTTAGTATCAGTCCTTCCAATGAACACCCAGGACTGATTTCCTTTAGAATGGACTGGTTGGATCTCCTTGCAGTCCAAGGGACTCTCAAGAGTCTTCTCCAACACCACAGTTCAAAGGCATCGATTCTTTGGCACTCAGCTTTCTTCATAGTCCAACTCTCACATCCATACATGACCACTGGAAAAACCATAGCCCTGACTAGACGGACCTTTGTTGGCAATGTAATGTCTCTGCTTTTGAATATGCTATCTAGGTTGGTCATAACTTTCCTTCCAAGGAGTAAGCGTCTTTTAATTTCCCTGTAAGGCAGGCATGAGCCCCATTTTACAGACGAGGGAACGGTGTGATGAGCTGGGATCTGATGTCCAAATCCCATCAGTCACCATCTGCAGTGATTTTGGAGCCCAAGGCCCCATGCTAAACAGTCTAATTCCTCGGCCTGGACACACCCACCACTCCCATCACAGTTCACCCTCCCCCAGTTGCTTTTGCCTTAATTTGGAGTGTTCCAAAATTCCTTCTCACCAAGCTACACACGCCCTTGCCTCGGCGCATCACTGAGGTTGCTCAAGCAGTGCCCAGGATGCTGTACATTTATTTTCATTAATTTGAAAGTGTTAGTCACTGAGTCGTATCTGACTCTTTGCCACCCTGTGGACTCCAGCCTGCCAGGCTCCTCTGTCCATAGAATTCTCCAGGCAAGAATACTGGAGTGGGTAGCAATTCCCTTCTCCAGGGGACCTTCCTGACCCAGGGATGGAACCCAGGTCTCCTGCATTGCAGGTGGATTCTTTACTGGCTGAGCCACCAGGGAAGCCTACTTTCATTATGTTCAGTTCAGTTCCTCAGTCGTTTCCGACTCTTTGCAACCCCATGGACTGACAACAGCTTCCCTGCAGGCTTTCCTCCCCTGCCAGGCTTGCTTGCAGCTTCCCTTCCCTGCCTGGCTTCCTTGTCCATCACCAACTCCAGGAGCTTGCCAAACTCATATCCATCAAGTCGGTGATACCATCCAACCATCTCATCCTCTGTCGTCCCCTTCTCCTGCCTTCAATCTTTATGTTGCCCTTGATCAAAATCTTCAGTATCTTCCTTCACAGCTTGAGGCCATTCTTCCAAGGCCCATTCTTTGGAGGCTCTCCACCAGTGAGTATAGTTTGTTTTCACTGTGGATTTTATTTTTTTAATCAGTCCAAAGTCTTTTGGACTGAATTTTGGTGGCTAATAAAATGGCAGTATATTATTTTGAATCTAAAATAAAGGGTGCTAAAATGTAATGACATTTTTTTCTCACTCTGGAAGTATTCCAGAAGAGGACTATCAATTTGAGACAATGACAATATCATTGCAATTGGCCAGACAACTGATAGCTTTCTTTGCACAGCAGCTTTGATGATGTATGAATTCTAATATATTTTTTAAAGGAATTTATTCTTTATCCCATTATCATAAACATGAATATATCTGTGTAAACCCACACATGGAAATGAATTTCATAGACCAATGATGATTCTTGTCCCAGTTGAACAGCCAAAAACACTCACCCAGTCCCTAGGATCAGTTTGTTGTACTGGGGCATGATGGTAACATCCGTCACCCACCTAGACTTCCAAATAATGGGCTTGTCCTAAAGGGTAGAAGGATAGAAAGGTACAAAAATACACCTTTTTCATGATAAGACAATTTCAGTTGTTTCAAGTTGCTCTGGTCCAAAATATACATACTTAACATTATACAGTTTTCTTCAGTTTCCTTTCACCCTCAAGTATAGGTACATCTTGGAGATATTGTGGACCCCTGTGATGAAGTGAGTCATGTGAATTTTCTGGTTTCCCAGTGCAGACAAAGTTATATTTACATTATGCTGATAGTCTATTAAGTGTGCAATGTTCTTAAAAAAATCAATGTACACATCTTCATTAAAAAATACTTTCTTGGGAGGGGACATGGGTAAATTTATGGCTGATTCATTTTGTTGTTTGGTAGAAACCAATGCAGTACTGTAAAGTAATTATACTTCCATTAAAAATACATACATAAATAAATACTTTCTTGTTAAAAATGCTAGCCCCCATCTGAGCCTTCAGTGAGTAGCAATCTTTTTGCAATAGTAACATCAAAGATCCCTGATCACTGTTCACCACAACAGATATAATAATCATGAAAAAGTTTGAAATATTGCAAGAATTACCAAAATGTGGGTTTACACAGACATATTCATGTTTATGATAATAGGATAAAGAATGAAGCCCTTTAAAAAATATTGACACAAAGTGAGCAAATACTGTTGGGGAAATGGCCCTGATAGGCTTGCTCAATACAGGGTTGCCACAGACCTTCAATTTATAAAAAATACAGTATCTGTGGAATGTAGTAAACCAAGGTTTGCCTGTATAGAGAACTTGCTACATAGACTTGACGGATTGACTTTATTCTCTCCTTCCCTGGTGGCTCAGATGGTAAAGCGTCTGCCTAGAATGTGGGAGACCCAGGCTCGATCACTGGGTCGGGAAGATCCTTTGGAGAAGGAAATGGCAACCCATTCCAGTACTCTTGCCTGGAAAATCCCATGGACAGAGGAGCCTGGCANCTTCCCTGGTGGCTCAGATGGTAAAGCGTCTGCCTAGAATGTGGGAGACCCAGGCTCGATCACTGGGTCGGGAAGATCCTTTGGAGAAGGAAATGGCAACCCATTCCAGTACTCTTGCCTGGAAAATCCCATGGACAGAGGAGCCTGGCAGGCTACAGCCCATGGGGTCACAAAGAGTCAGACATGACTGATTGACTTCACTTCTAGGGAGGGGTAGCCTGAGGGGTATAGTTTAGCTGTGTAACTACTGGGTGGATGATAAGTTTCCTGAGGGCAGAAATGGGCCTCTATCCCCAGCACCCAGCATAGAACCTGAGAGCTCAACTATTTGCTGAAAGACATAATTAAAGAAAGACTTCAAAGTTAGACTCTATTCTGTAATGGGTTAGGTACTGTTATTCCTAAGTGTACTACCCAAATGCTTCTTGCCTTCTGAATTTCTGATTCTGTGATTCAGTAAGTTCTCCCAGAACTACCTAAACTGAAAGAACCATTAACAGGGAGAAAAATGGAAAAGTCTTTTCCATTTGTCATTCATTAAGACATGATAAATTTCATGATGGAATCATGTGTAATTCATCACTCCATCTGATTTTAGCAGCGGAATGAAGAATTATCTTGTCCTACATATACATATCATATTTGCATCCCATAGACTGGCAAAATCCAACATGAATATATTATATTCAAGGACACAATTTCTATAATCATGCCACTCAAGGAGCAGTTTAAAATAGCAAATAAAATCAAACTGGAGCACTCAGCATCCTTATCAAATGAGAATCACATACAAAAACCCGCTTTCTTTTCAACTTCAGCTGCAGGGACCAGAAATAAACGGCTCCATCTTCTGTGATCATGATTAAGGTGTCATCAGGCGCAGTGAGAATGCTCAGCACGGGACCCCCTTACGACAGCCTCGGCAGCACAGCAGGCAGCCTCTTGCTGTTGAGCCCGACCATCAGCCTGCTCTGAATATACTAGCTGCAAATACGTGGAGAAGCCATCCTGGAGAAGAAGGGAAAGTTCAGTAAATGTCTGCTGCCTTTTTGGCTTTCAAAAATTCTCGTTATCATCAGGGCATGGACATGAGGTAAATATTATGAACTAGGTCATTGGCATGAACTTGGCTGCCAAAAACTTGGGGCTAATAACTGGGGTGCACTAGCTGGGCTGGGGCTGGAAGTATGCTACTGAGTGTCTGGGCTCACTTCCCTGCCCAGTCTCTCTTAAGATGATAATGATGATGGTGGTGATTGAGATCATACCCTGTTTCACTCAATGTGGACCTTCACCTCCATTCTTGCCATAACTGGATGAGATAAGCACTATCACTCTCATTTTACAAAATGGGAAACTCAAACCTAGAAGGACTAAATTATCTGCCTAAGATCAAACAGGGGCTTCCCTGGTGGCTCAGATGTTAAAGAATCTGCCTGCAATGCACGAGGTCTGGGTTCAATCCCCAGGTCAGGAAGATCCCTGGAGAAAGAAATGGCAACCCGCTTCAGTATTCTGGCCAGGAGAATTACATGGACTGTATAGTCCATGGGGTCGCAAAGAGTCGGACACCACTGACTTTAACTTTCACTTTCTTAAGCAACTAACACATACACACAGATCAAGCAACAAGTAAGTGGCTTGCCTAGTAAGTGGCTTGCCTGAGACTTGAGCCCATGTCGGTCTGACTGCACAGTTCTGACCCATCAGGACATAGGCTTCATTTCAAATCTCAGCAGTGTACGTAGGGAAGAGCAGACCAGTGGTCACAGGGAAGGAATGGGAGTGCCCAAAAAGCCTGGGAACATCTCCACTTTCTCTCCACTTCCCACAAAGCCCTAATTTACTAGAGTCTTTCCTTCTCTTCCCTGGAATCCTGACTATTCCCTTTCAAATCAGATGACAGTGAAAACACTTGTATTTGTTTTGCTTAGGAGATTGGTTGAAGTTCTGGATAGAGGTGAACGTGACTCAACTTGTCACTTTAGAACTTAATTCATCCTAGAGTAATCGGAGGCTACTGATGCACAAAGGCAGAGAATTTCATTGGCAGATGTCTCAGCTCCTCATTATTATACAGTCCAAATTGGGAAACATAGATGATGATGATGATGATGATGATGATGATGATGATGATGATGATGATGATAGTATCTGTAGAAAAATTATTCTGTGGCTGTCCTGTTCTAAATACTTTCCGTGCATGTCAGGGATCTGATTATCGTTAGGTGTTGCTTGTTCATAGGGTTTCTTGCTCACTGGCATTTCACTTTTGCTTTTGGGTAAGGTAGCAAATCCCCATGGACTGAGGAGCCAGGCAGGCTACAGTCTATAGGGTCACGAAGCATCAAACACGACCAAAGTGACTTAGCATGCATGAAAGGTAGCAAATACCCAGGTGGTACTAGTGGTAAAGAACCTGCAGGAGATACATGCAGGAGACATAAGAGACACAGGTTTTGATCCCTGGGTTGGGAACATCACCTAGAGGAAGACATGGCAACCCACTCCAGTTTTTTTGCCTAGAGAATGGCAGGCTACAGTCCAAAGAGTCAGATACTGCTGAAGCGAGTTAGCATGTATGCACGCAATGCAGCAACTATGTCCTTCATTCCCTGGTTTTAGGAAAGCCTTCTCAGGACTTGCCTGAGCTACTGAAAATTCCTAGTTAACCTGATATACAAGAGCTTGAAAATTGTGAATGTGTATGTCCCCTTGGTTCACCTTCAAATTGGCAAATGTACTAAGGGGCGAAGGATACTCCAGAAAGGCTCAGAAACAAATATTCTATACCCTTTCCTCAGTAACTTCCAGTCTGATTCACAAAACACACCCCAGCTTCCCCACTGAATTCTGCCCACTGCTTCATAGTCTATTTTCATGAAAAGTTGTTCTATTTGTTTAATGGTCTAGAGAGAAAAAAAACGTCTTTAGAGTAAGCTATTCACTAGATTGGTGGGTGGGTGGGGGGATACAGGAGGAGGAGGAAATCTTCATTTTTCCAATTTATAAAATTTCATATTCAAAAATACATAATACTCGAAGAACTCTGGAACGTTCGCTCAAAAACATTAAGAGGACTCTTAATCTGAATTCAGTGCACTGACACCAAAACTCTTCTGCAGTGAAAGACTGGGCTTCTAGAACTTCTACCTTTGAGATTAAGCCTTAATTAGTAGAAGGTGCTGCAGGTCTCCCAGTGCTCATGTTCCCAGGAGGCCCCACTCCACCCTGGACAGCTCCAGCCAGAGAAGTGAACTCCGTTTAGGGGCTCCACTTTGACACTGCAAGCAGCATAGCAAGTTCTGAGGACAATGGCTGGGAGAGTAAGGATACTCACTTGACTGTAGCCAAGATGAAATGATGTGAAAGTTTCTTTCAAGTATTAGAAGGATGATTCTGTGGGAAAGAAAGTAGATTTCTTCTGTGTGGCAGTCCAGGCAGATGGACCCCATGATCCCTGCCTTTTGGTATTCATGGCTGATGAATACCAACCCCGACTCCTTGAGTAACTGCTGGTAGCTAGTTGAATATGTCAACCCCAAGAGGATGTCAGCTCTATGGTTATATGAGATCATAACTTCTGTCTTGCTGGTAGGCTCTCTCTCCCTTGCTGGCTTTGAGGAAGCCAGTGGCCATGCTGTGAGCTGCCATGTAGAGATGCTTACATGGAAATGGACAAACACCAGCAAGGAACTGAGGCCTTAGTCCAACAACCCGCAAGAAACTGAATCCTGACAACAATCATGTGTCCTTGGAAGGGCACTGTTCCCTAGTCAAGCCTTCAGATGAGACCCTAGCATAACTAATACCTTGATGCAGCCCCATGAGACACCTTGAAACAGAGTCCAGCTAAGCCGCAACTGGATGCCTAACTGACAAAAACTGTGAAATAATACGTAGCTTTAAGCTACTGAGTAGCTAGGAATGGATAACTCATCAGTTCAGTTCAGTTCAGTCGCTCAGTCATGTCTGACTCTTTGCGACCCCATGAATCGCAGCACAGCAGGCCTCCCTGTCCATCACCAACTCCTGGAGTTCACTCAGTCTCACGTCCATCGAGTCCGTGATGCCATCCAGCCATCTCATCCTTGGTCGTCCCCTTCTCCTCCTGCCCCCAATTCCTCCCAGCATCAGGGTCTTTTCCAATGAGTCAACTCTTTGCATGAGGTGGCCAAAGTACTAGAGTTTCAACTTTAGCGTCATTCCTTCCAAAGAAATCCCAGGGCTGATCTCCTTCAGAATGGACTGGTTGGATCTCCTTGTAGTCCAAGGGACTCTCAAGAGTCTTCTCCAAAACCACAGTTCAAAAGCATCAATTCTTTGGCGCTCAGCTTTCTTCACAGTCCAACTCTCACATCCATACATGACCACTGGAAAAACCATAGCCCTGACTAGACGGACATTTGTTGGCAAAGTAATGTCTCTGTTTTTGAATATGCATCTAGGTTGGTCATAACTTTCCTTCCAAGGAGTAAGCGTCTTTTAATTTCATGACTGCAATCACCATCTGCAGTGATTTTAGAGCCCCAAAATATAAAGTCTGACACTGTTTCCCCATCTATTTCCCATGAACTGATGGGACCAGATGCCATGATCTTCGTTTTCTGAATGTTGAGCTTTAAGCCAACCTTTTCACTCTCTTCTTTCACTTTCATCAAGAGGGTTTTTAGTTCCTCTTTGCTTTCTGCCATAAGGGTGGTGTCATCTGCATATCTGAGGTTATTGATATTTCTCCTGGCAATCTTGATTCCAGTTTGTGCTTCCTCCAGCCCAGTGTTTATGATGTACTCTTCATAGAAGTTAAATAAGCAGGGTGACAATAAACAGCCTTGATGTACTCCTTTTCCTATTTGGAACCAGTCTGGTGTTCCATGTCTAGTTCTAACTGTTGCTTCCTGACCTGCAAACAGGTTTCTGAAGAGTCAGGTCAGGTAGTCTGATATTCCCATCTCTTTCAGAATTTTCCGCAGTTTATTGTGATCCACACAGTTAAAGGCTTTGGCATAGTCAATAATGCAGAAATAGATGTTTTTCTGGAACTCTCTTGCTTTTTCGATGATCCAGCAGATGTTGGCAATTTGATCTCTGGTTCCTCTGTCTTTTCTAAAACCAGCTTGAACATCTGGAACTTCACAGTTCACGTATTGCTAAAGCCTGGCTTGGAGAATTTTGAGCATTCCTTTACAGGCGTGTGAGATGAGTGCAATTGTGCGGTAGTTTGAGCATTTTTTGGCATTGCCTTTCTTTGGGATTGGAATGAAAACTGACCTTTTCCAGTCCTGTGGCCACTACTGAATTTTCCAAATTTGCTGGCATATTGAGTGCAGCACTTTCATAGCATCATCTTTCAGGATTTGAAATAGCTCAACTGGAATTCCATCACCTCCACTAGCTTTGTTCTTAGTGATGAAGCTTCCTAAGGCCCACTGGACTTCACCTTCCAGGATGTCTGGCTCTAGGTGAGTGATCACACCATCGTGATTATCTTGGTCGAGAAGATCTTTTTTGTACAGTTCTTCTGTGTATTCTTATAGAGTGGTTCAAAAGATTAGAAAGTGGGCTAATGGGTAGAAAGTCAAGACAGACCAATTGCAGTTCATAAAGGGAAAAAAATTAAGGTCAGAGCTCTCCAACCTTTAAATGGGAAATGGGTTACCTTTAGCTGAAGTTGCCTTTAACTTAAGGTATTCAAGCAGATGCTGGCTCCTGGCTCACAGAAAAGAGAATTTGTGCACTGAAGAGGTAATATATAAGTGACCTTTCAAGTCCTCTCAAAGCCCAGGATTCCATAATTGCAGCTTCACTAGAGATGGTCAGGTTTTATGTCTATTTTGGGGAGTGAGATGTTGGCTTTTCTCTTACAAGTCTCAGGGGTGTTTGCCTTTGCACAGTAATGACACTAAAATGGAGAAAAAGAGATGATGCCTGATCTCCAAGACACCAGGGCATCACATCACCCCATAGTAAGTCAATACCCAGTGTCAGTGTAGGGGTCGTGAGGAGAGACCCTGGCTGTGGACTAAGGTCAGCCCAGTTCCCTCTAAGTCATGCTCCCAAGGAGACATGCTCTGCACTCCTGGGTGTGGCTTACAGTGCAGACATTACCATGGCAACAAGACAATACTATGCACATAGTTTGTAACAAATACTTTTAGAATGAAAACAAACCAGAACACCCAGAGGGGTGGCTTCCTGAGAGACGAGGACCAGAGAGGGAAGTGAAAACAAGAAAGCTCAAGAGAAGGCCAGTCACTGCCTGGGCTCAGGCTGCCCACCCGGTTCTCCCCTGTCCCCAGACAGAGTCTGGGAGAGGCATGGGTCTGCCTAGCCACCACCAGCAGGCAAGGGCCACGGTGGGAGTGGGCCCTCAGGCAGTGCACCGGCCATCACATGACCAGCCCTTGGCCTTGCAGCATTGCGACTCTGCCCAGAGACGCCCAGCTTCTTCCATCAGCCAGCGCAGAGCTGGGAAGCCTGTGTTTACATGAACAGCCTCGGCCCCTGCCTGGGGAACTGCCTTCTCAGCATGACTACGTGGGGGACACTGGACCACTGCCGCCTCGCATTGCTCACTTGTTGAGCACTAGTGGTGTGCCAAGCTTTGTGCTGGATGTTGTTGCTTCGGAGCTGAAAGATACCTTTTTGCCCTCCTGGCATTTGCTGCCTACTGGGGTTATGGTGAGTCAGCAGTGTAGTGCAAAAGATAACTTCTGTGTTACAGGAAACTGCAGACCATCAGCTTAAAAGAAGCAGCAGCTGCTTCTAGGAAAATTGCTGTTGTTCAGGCGCTCAGTCACGTCCAACTCTTTGTGACCCCATGAGCTGCAGCACTCTAGGCTTCCCTGTCCTTCACTATCTCCCAGAGTTTGCTCAAACTCATGTCCATTGAGTCAGTGATGCCTGCATTGCTCACTTGTTGAGCACTAGTGGTGTGCCAAGCTTTGTGCTGGATGTTGTTGCTTCGGAGCTGAAAGATACCTTTTTGCCCTCCTGGCATTTGCTGCCTACTGGGGTTATGGTGAGTCAGCAGTGTAGTGCAAAAGATAACTTCTGTGTTACAGGAAACTGCAGACCATCAGCTTAAAAGAAGCAGCAGCTGCTTCTAGGAAAATTGCTGTTGTTCAGGCGCTCAGTCACGTCCAACTCTTTGTGACCCCATGAGCTGCAGCACTCTAGGCTTCCCTGTCCTTCACTATCTCCCAGAGTTTGCTCAAACTCATGTCCATTGAGTCAGTGATGCCATCCAACCATCTCATCCTCTGTTATCCCCTTCTCCTTCTGCTGAGACATACTCAACTGAGTCCATGATGACTACATTGCCTTAAAGTCATTCACTCATTCCGTAGCATTTATTTGGGCACCTGTACGTGCTAGGCATGGTCCTGAGTTCTGGGAATATAAAGAAAAATCAGAAAACAGGGTTACTACTCTGGCGAAAAATGAGAGGGAAGCATTCTAGATAAGGAAACAGCACATGGGAAGATACGGAAATAGGAAAATAGAACATCACCTTCTCTGCTTCCCAAGGCAACCACAGAGCTTGGTGTGAGACCACCATTCCTCGATGCCACCCATATCAGAAATACTCACCCTTCACATCGGGCCCCTGAAAACTCAGCCCAGGGTTCATCTCCTCCAGGAGATCTTCCTGGCTTCCTGCTCTGCTTTAGATGTTCCCACAGCACCCAGACTGAATTCTAGGCCAGCTCTGACCTGCCTAAGGGCAGAGACCACGTCTTGGCTGACTCTGTGTGCCACAGGTAATATTTATTGAAAGAATGAGTGACTGAGTGAGTGAATGAAACAGAGGAGAAAGAATGAGATGACTGACTAGGCCGGCAGGCATGCTAAAAATGTAGGTAATCAGACTGCTTTGGTTAAAAAGATCTATTGTTAAAACATCTGATAATTTATTTATTTTCAAATTTATATTATTGAAGTGTAGTTCATTTACAGTGTGTTAATATCTAAAATACCTGATAAAAATCTATTAAAAACACTCCTCTCTCTACCCAGAAGAAGGTTTTTTGTTTAACATTATGCGTATGGAGTAGATATTTTTTAAAAGGTAGGTGCTATTTAATGATCACTTCACAGTGGGTGAAACTCTAAGCACACTTAAACTTCTACTGTAGCCATCAAAACTGGACACTTTGTAACGTAGAAGGGGCGTTGGGGACCTCATCTGCTTACAGTTTGACAATGGTGGGGTTTTGTTCAAACTTCAGGGACAAGACTGTAGAACTTTACCTTGTTTTTTTTGTTGTTTGTTTTTTTTTTTTACAGTTTAAGATGCAATGAAACCTTAGAAAGTAGAGTGTAAGCAGCATCTCTTTATATAGCCTTTATTTTATCTTATGAATATAGCCTATTCATTGCTATGGCTTGAATGTTTGTGTCCCACTCCAGTTCATATGTTGAAACCCTAATGCTCAGTGAGATGCTATTAGGAGGTGGGACCTTTGGGAGGTTAATGCTTGGGGCATGAACACGGAGCCCTCAAGAATAGGATTTGTGATCTTATGCAAGAGACCCCAGAGAGCTCCCTTGCCCCTTCTTCCCTGGGAGGATCCAATGAGAAGTCTGCAACCTGAAGAGGACCCTCACCAGAGACTTTGGGCACCTTGACCTTGTTCCAGCCTCCAGAACTGTGAGAAATAAAAGCTTGTCATTTATAAGCCACTCTTTTCATGGCATTTTTATAGCCTGAACAGACTAAAATATTCAATAAGATGTCATACTCTGGGCCAAAAACCAGGCAACTAAGATGGCAGAGAGAATATTTAAAAGCCCAATTCCAGCAGTTTGGGGGTGGGAAAAACGCCCAGAGTCTTTGGGAACAACCCATATCTCTGATGGCTCACTGGTAAAGAATCCGCCTACCAATGCAGGAGATGCAGGAGACTCAAGTTTGATCCCTGGGTTGGCAAGATCCCCTGGAGGAGGAAATGGCAACCTACTCCAGTATTTTAGCCTAGAAAATCCCATGGACAGAGGAGCGTGGCAGGCTACAGTCCATAGGGTCACAAGGAGTCAAATGACTGAAGTGACTTACGTATACAAAGAACCAGTGATCTAATAAGAGCCTTCTCCTCCTTTTCCAGAAAAGTCTCTAAGTGTCTTGTTGGCCTAGTGTACTAAGTAATTTAGAAATATTTCCCTGTATAAACTGTTCAGTAAGTCAGCTGGATCTCAGCAGAAATCACAGTTCAGAGCTGAGAGTGATTGTGCAGATAGATCATCAAGCCTAATTGGTTCCTACAGTTGAAGTTTTAACTGTGGTTTCAATGATCCAACATTTATAAAACCCATTTACTTTCTTCTGTGACCTCATGCTCTGCTTCATTATGCATTTGAAAGTTTCCATATCCAGCAGCTGTCTTCCTCTCTTCTCATACTCCTAGGAGGGAAAAAGAATAATTAGCTATGAACAAGTTGCATTTTGTTTAGTCTGGGAGCAAGAGTCCAAAGAATGGAATGTCTAATTGGACCTACTTTGAACTCTGTCAATTTCTAACATGCTATCCCTTTTGTTCACTTCTCTGATGCATTCACAGTTTGTTTCTAATTCCATTAAGAAGTGACAATTACAGAGAGTTTATTCTTCGATGCTATTTTATAGGAATTAAAAGGATTGTACTTTTCACTGAAAAATCAACCATCAGAAAGAGAATCAGAAAGCTCACCTGCTCAGTTCCTACCTGAAACAGTGCATTTAAATGCTGTAGCTCTTCGGGAATTCGATCTCATCAAAACAAAAAGAAAATAAATTAAAAACATATAATACGAATAGGAATGCCCATAAAATGCAATTTCTGGAAACCAGTGATTCCTCTGTCTATGGGAGGCCAGTGGGTAGCTGAGCCTGTGAGTAACACTTAGGCTATTCCAACCTTCATTGTTCCAGTCTCTACTCCAATTCAGCTGATTTCTCAGCCCCTAGTTCTGGGGCAGGCTTGGCCCAACTGGGCTGGAAGGAAGAGGTGGCAAGGTGGTGAAAGGAAAGAAGAGGACAGGCATTGACTTGGGAGAGAAAAGATAAGGAACTGGACTGATGATACCAGAAAAGAAAGACTGAAAATATTTTGCCAGATCACATTCCAAAGATGCTCTTTTCCCTCTCAGGAGTCCAACGCATTAGAATTGCCTTGTGTCACATCCTTTGCTCCCCGGGCCATTTCATCTAGGTTGAACCAGGAGGAGACCCTGGGGGAACTGGCCCCTTTTTCTGGGGTATTCTCTGAAGCTGTTGCCAGAGACTCTTGGTACTCTTGATGTTAGGGAATTTCATTAACCTTCAGTAGGCCATCCTTAGTTCAGTAAACACACTCCCAGAGAATGCCTCTACCTCACCCTCCAGTCATAACTCTTATCTCAACAGTTTGGCTGGGGCTTTTCCTGGTAGCTCAGACAGTAAAGAAACTGCCTGCAGTGCAGGAGACCTGGGTTTGATCCCTGGGTTGGGAAGATCCTCTGGAAAAGGGAATGGAAACCCACTCCAATATTTTGCCTGGATAAGAGAGGAGGCTGGTGGGCTACAGTCCATAGGTTCACAAAGAGTTTGGCCTTCATAAATAAAAATTATTAAACTTCTGGCTTATAAAGAATGAATAAATTGTCATAGTGGATAGAGCCAAACTAAGCTCTGATGTTCTTGCACTGTCTCACGAGGCCAGAGGAAGATAGCAAAGCAGAAAATCAGCATTTCCTTGATAGGATCGTCTTCTGAAATTTCTGTGATCACCTCAAGCTTCTAGGGTGGTGGACTTTACCGTAAAACTCAGGCTGACACCAAAGCTACAGGGAGATCTACCATCTTGTAAAATTGAAGCACCTGCCAAAATCTGTCTTAAATGACTCAATAATTACTTTTTAACTTGCTTTCACTCAGGAACAAAATTGGAAACCCTAGTGCTAGAATGGAAAAACACTCCAGCTGTAGTTTCCACTTAAAATTTCCCCTAAGGCTCTTCTGGCAAGACTGGAACCTGGGGGGTAATGTTTAAAAAAACTGACCAAGAGAAAGACCCTAACAGTATTCAAATACATGTAAAGGATGATTCCATCAAACTGAGAGGCTATTTCTCCTCCCCAATAAAAGATATTACCCTGAATTAATTCATCACTTGCTTAGACTAAGCCTTCTCCAACATCCACAAAACAGTGAGTGTACTAGGCTCACCCACAAGACCAAACAAGAAGATAGTGCCCTCTAAGAGCACGTGACTTCTAATCTCCCACCCCAGATGGGACTTCCAGAGGGTGAAACAATTTTTTAAAATGTATTTATCTTTAATTGGAGGATAATTGCTTTATAATATTGTTTTGGTTTCTGCCATATATCAACTTGAATCAGCCATGCTACTGCTAAGTCACTTCTGTCGTGTCCGACTCTGTGCGACCCCATAGACGGCAGCCCACCAGGCTTCCCCGTCCCTGGGATTTTTTTTTTTTTTTACAGTTTAAGATGCAATGAAACCTTAGAAAGTAGAGTGTAAGCAGCATCTCTTTATATAGCCTTTATTTTATCTTATGAATATAGCCTATTCATTGCTATGGCTTGAATGTTTGTGTCCCACTCCAGTTCATATGTTGAAACCCTAATGCTCAGTGAGATGCTATTAGGAGGTGGGACCTTTGGGAGGTTAATGCTTGGGGCATGAACACGGAGCCCTCAAGAATAGGATTTGTGATCTTATGCAAGAGACCCCAGAGAGCTCCCTTGCCCCTTCTTCCCTGGGAGGATCCAATGAGAAGTCTGCAACCTGAAGAGGACCCTCACCAGAGACTTTGGGCACCTTGACCTTGTTCCAGCCTCCAGAACTGTGAGAAATAAAAGCTTGTCATTTATAAGCCACTCTTTTCATGGCATTTTTATAGCCTGAACAGACTAAAATATTCAATAAGATGTCATACTCTGGGCCAAAAACCAGGCAACTAAGATGGCAGAGAGAATATTTAAAAGCCCAATTCCAGCAGTTTGGGGGTGGGAAAAACGCCCAGAGTCTTTGGGAACAACCCATATCTCTGATGGCTCACTGGTAAAGAATCCGCCTACCAATGCAGGAGATGCAGGAGACTCAAGTTTGATCCCTGGGTTGGCAAGATCCCCTGGAGGAGGAAATGGCAACCTACTCCAGTATTTTAGCCTAGAAAATCCCATGGACAGAGGAGCGTGGCAGGCTACAGTCCATAGGGTCACAAGGAGTCAAATGACTGAAGTGACTTACGTATACAAAGAACCAGTGATCTAATAAGAGCCTTCTCCTCCTTTTCCAGAAAAGTCTCTAAGTGTCTTGTTGGCCTAGTGTACTAAGTAATTTAGAAATATTTCCCTGTATAAACTGTTCAGTAAGTCAGCTGGATCTCAGCAGAAATCACAGTTCAGAGCTGAGAGTGATTGTGCAGATAGATCATCAAGCCTAATTGGTTCCTACAGTTGAAGTTTTAACTGTGGTTTCAATGATCCAACATTTATAAAACCCATTTACTTTCTTCTGTGACCTCATGCTCTGCTTCATTATGCATTTGAAAGTTTCCATATCCAGCAGCTGTCTTCCTCTCTTCTCATACTCCTAGGAGGGAAAAAGAATAATTAGCTATGAACAAGTTGCATTTTGTTTAGTCTGGGAGCAAGAGTCCAAAGAATGGAATGTCTAATTGGACCTACTTTGAACTCTGTCAATTTCTAACATGCTATCCCTTTTGTTCACTTCTCTGATGCATTCACAGTTTGTTTCTAATTCCATTAAGAAGTGACAATTACAGAGAGTTTATTCTTCGATGCTATTTTATAGGAATTAAAAGGATTGTACTTTTCACTGAAAAATCAACCATCAGAAAGAGAATCAGAAAGCTCACCTGCTCAGTTCCTACCTGAAACAGTGCATTTAAATGCTGTAGCTCTTCGGGAATTCGATCTCATCAAAACAAAAAGAAAATAAATTAAAAACATATAATACGAATAGGAATGCCCATAAAATGCAATTTCTGGAAACCAGTGATTCCTCTGTCTATGGGAGGCCAGTGGGTAGCTGAGCCTGTGAGTAACACTTAGGCTATTCCAACCTTCATTGTTCCAGTCTCTACTCCAATTCAGCTGATTTCTCAGCCCCTAGTTCTGGGGCAGGCTTGGCCCAACTGGGCTGGAAGGAAGAGGTGGCAAGGTGGTGAAAGGAAAGAAGAGGACAGGCATTGACTTGGGAGAGAAAAGATAAGGAACTGGACTGATGATACCAGAAAAGAAAGACTGAAAATATTTTGCCAGATCACATTCCAAAGATGCTCTTTTCCCTCTCAGGAGTCCAACGCATTAGAATTGCCTTGTGTCACATCCTTTGCTCCCCGGGCCATTTCATCTAGGTTGAACCAGGAGGAGACCCTGGGGGAACTGGCCCCTTTTTCTGGGGTATTCTCTGAAGCTGTTGCCAGAGACTCTTGGTACTCTTGATGTTAGGGAATTTCATTAACCTTCAGTAGGCCATCCTTAGTTCAATAAACACACTCCCAGAGAATGCCTCTACCTCACCCTCCAGTCATAACTCTTATCTCAACAGTTTGGCTGGGGCTTTTCCTGGTAGTTCAGACAGTAAAGAAACTGCCTGCAGTGCAGGAGACCTGGGTTTGATCCCTGGGTTGGGAAGATCCTCTGGAAAAGGGAATGGAAACCCACTCCAATATTTTGCCTGGATAAGAGAGGAGGCTGGTGGGCTACAGTCCATAGGTTCACAAAGAGTTTGGCCTTTATAAATAAAAATTATTAAACTTCTGGCTTATAAAGAATGAATAAATTGTCATAGTGGATAGAGCCAAACTAAGCTCTGATGTTCTTGCACTGTCTCACGAGGCCAGAGGAAGATAGCAAAGCAGAAAATCAGCATTTCCTTGATAGGATCGTCTTCTGAAATTTCTGTGATCACCTCAAGCTTCTAGGGTGGTGGACTTTACCGTAAAACTCAGGCTGACACCAAAGCTACAGGGAGATCTACCATCTTGTAAAATTGAAGCACCTGCCAAAATCTGTCTTAAATGACTCAATAATTACTTTTTAACTTGCTTTCACTCAGGAACAAAATTGGAAACCCTAGCGCTAGAATGGAAAAACACTCCAGCTGTAGTTTCCACTTAAAATTTCCCCTAAGGCTCTTCTGGCAAGACTGGAACCTGGGGGGTAATGTTTAAAAAAACTGACCAAGAGAAAGACCCTAACAGTATTCAAATACATGTAAAGGATGATTCCATCAAACTGAGAGGCTGTTTCTCCTCCCCAATAAAAGATATTACCCTGAATTAATTCATCACTTGCTTAGACTAAGCCTTCTCCAACATCCACAAAACAGTGAGTGTACTAGGCTCACCCACAAGACCAAACAAGAAGATAGTGCCCTCTAAGAGCACGTGACTTCTAATCTCCCACCCCAGATGGGACTTCCAGAGGGTGAAACAATTTTTTAAAATGTATTTATCTTTAATTGGAGGATAATTGCTTTATAATATTGTTTTGGTTTCTGCCATATATCAACTTGAATCAGCCATGCTACTGCTAAGTCACTTCTGTCGTGTCCGACTCTGTGCGACCCCATAGACGGCAGCCCACCAGGCTTCCCCGTCCCTGGGATTCTCCAGGCAAGAATACTGGAGTGGGTTGCCATTTCCTTCTCCAATGCATGAAAGAGAAAAGTGAAAGCGAAGTTGCTCAGTCTGTCCGACTGTTAGCGACCCCATGGACTGCAGCCCACCAGGTATCAGCCATAGGTATATATATATATATCCCCTCCCTCTTGAACCTCCCTCCCACCTCCCACCCCATCTCACCCATCTAGGTTGTTACAGAGCACTGGGTATGAGCACCCTGCGTCATACAGCAATTTCCACTGGTGGTGTAAGTTTACATATGGTAATGTATATGTTTCAATGCGACCCTCTCAGTTCATCCCACCCTCTCCTTCCCTGCCTGTGTCCACAAGTCCGTTTTCTATTTCCACATCTCCATTGCTGCCCTGCAGATAGATTCATCAGTACCATCCTTCCAGATTCCATATATAAGTATTAACATACAATGTTAGTCTTTCTCTTTCTGACTTCCTTCACTCTGCATACTAGGCTCTAAGTTCATCTACCTCACTAGCACTAATGCAAATGTGTTCCTTTTTATGGCTGAGTAATATTCTATTGTTTTATATGAACCCCAGCTTATTTATACATTCATCTCTTGATAAACAGACATCTAGATTGCTTCCATGTCCTAGCTATTGAAAATAGTGTTGTGAGGAACACTGGGGTACATGTGTCTTTTGTGTGAAACAATTTTTAAAGATTTGAAACTCATTCCCCATAAGGTTGGAATATTATGGGAAAACATGCTATTATGTAAAATTTTCATATTGTATTCTCTAAGCCTTTACAATTGTATTTAAGATACAATATACTTTATGAGTCTATATGTTACATAAGACATTTATTCTCAAATTTATAATCCTAAAAACATATTCCTAGAAAGTGGTGGCTCTGGATTTGTACACAGCAATCAAAACGTGTTGCAGATATGTTATCCTTACTGCATAACTTCTGTCTTTCTAGTGCTCCTGAATATTTTTTCTCTCTAGCTTCAAAATTTCCTGAAATCTATACCATAATCATGATCTGTCCACTAACCACCTTATTATTATGTGAAATTGGCCTTTCATCTTTTTCTGCCTCCATTACTGAAAAGAACAAATAACAAAAAATTGCCTCCTTCCCAAGAGGGGGCTCCCCAATCCAGAGAGACTCTAACTCATCTTCTCATCTTAAATTTACTAGAAATGCTTCTGAGAAAATAAAGTGAATGCCATCATTAGTAATACTAAAGAAGGGTGTGAAATCAAAGCTGGTGATTATATAATTTATAAAAGGTTTTACAGCAATTTTCAATTAAGTATAAAATGTGACTGAAAAGTCTTGCTTCACCCCTTCATAACTTCTCCACAGAGCCATCCCTCCATCTCCCCAAAATGTCCTACTCACCCTGCCTCCTATTTACTCTCCTGACACACCTACAGACTCTGGTACCTTCCAAGGTTTGCTCTTTGTTATCCTGGTCATACCATTCCATCTTTGCTTCCTGGGTACAAATACACCTACTTCCTGCCTCCCTTCTCCCACTGTCCACAAAAATAAGAAAGTGAATGAACACTCTAACCACAGAAGATTTTTCAGGGTGGCAGTACCAATGATGTTCACTGAATTTCCAATGCATTTAAGAAGTCAGTTCTTAAATCTCACAGACCTCATCAAATTTCATACGTCATGACCGAGAGCAAAGACCCAGTGATCATTAGCCAATTTCTTTTGAAAAGGCAGCAATAGAAATACAGCTACAAAACAGAGCCATTATTGTGTTTTTCCTTGAAAATATAAATCAGGCCTTCACTTAATTGCATGTTTTTAAGGCAGATTTGGAACACAAAGCAGAGAAAACATATGTCCCTTCTGGGTACTCCTGTACTTGGCAGGGCTTGAAAACTTGTAACTGCCATCGACAGCCAGTCACATTGTATCACTAAAAAGCTTGAATGACTTGTTTTCCTACAAATAAAAACAGAGAAAAGCCGGACTATTTTATTTCCAAACTATCACAGCTATAGTGACAACCATGAGTAACTCAGCCCATAATTGTGGAGCCTAGCTTTAAACATATTATCTGTTGCCCAGCAATGCATTTTGGTGTGTACATGTGCAATTTCGGAGAGAGCTACCTGGATGATTCTCTAAGACACTGTACTGGGGAGGATTCATGGAGCTCTGAATCTGTTTGTCCTTACACTGCAGTCTCCCCAAAGCAAGCAGTTTTTATGATAACAGTGGCTTTCCCATAAGGATTCATCTGCCTGCTGGTTGCTCATTTGCAATGCAAATGAGCACTCCTATTGTTCCACCCCAGCAGCTCATTGCTTCTCACTGTAGAGTCTCCTCAGTCTGGATGGTTGAGGGGTAATTTCACATCTACGACAAGGGAATTGACTAATTAATCAAATAAAGTATCCTTTTGAAAATCTGTTCCTTGAGTTGCTGTCTCTATAGCTTCAGGAAACAGACAGTTACAATCCTGTAGTCTTAAGATTCTAAAGGAGATGGTAATTGCAGAAGATTTGAGTTTTCCAGGTTGAAATTTAGGGGCTCCCATGGTAGAAGGTCCTAAGGAAGAGGAAACAGGGGGCTATAGGGCATTCCCCAGGGAGCCTGCATCGGGAAAGCAGTCTTTTTCTTGTGTAACGCAAGATCATAACCATGGGAGGAAGAGTTAAACAAAAAAAAAAGGCCTGTGTGAGTCTGCCAGAAACTTTAAAATACACAATAAACCGAGGCTTAAAAAAAAAAAGCCTGTCGTTTTAGCCATTTAAGGAGCAGGAAATCAACCCTGAATATTCATTGGAAGGACTGATGAAGCCGGACCTCCAATATTTTGATCTTTTGGCCACGTGATGTGAAGAGAACAGACCCTGATGCTGGGAAAGATTGAGGGCAGGAGGAGAAGGAGGTGACAGGGGATGAGTTGGTTGGACAGCATCACTCCACTCAGTGGACAAGAGAGCAAACTCCAGGAGATGGTGGGGGACAGGGAAGCCTGGCTTGCTGCCGTCCATGGGGTCGCAAAGAGTCGGACACGGCTGAACAACTGAACAATTACAGAAAGGAGCAGGAAGACCAGAAAGTGGCTTCCGCTTCAATTAACGTAGCCTTAGGCAGCACTGCCACTAACATCTAACCTTCGTTGAGTTTATTATGTGCCAGGTGCTGGGTACTTTACATGCGTGTTTCCCACTCATCTTTATAACAACTCTGTGAGGGAGATACTAGTATAGTCCCCATTTTACAGATCAGGAAACTAAGGCACAGGGAGGTTGATTAACTTTCCGAGCAAACGCTGGCACCAGGGCCTGGTACCAGCTTTCTTTTCTGTTGCCCCCCCTCTGCCCGTGGTCCCTGGCCAGCTCCCAAGAGAACACAGGCAGATGGGTAGACGGGAGGGGCGTGGACTTCCAGACCTCTAATGGCCACCGTCACTCATGTCTCTCCTCCACAGAGTCTAAAAAATCAGAGTGAATTGTTTCAACCCAAGTGGCTGGTCCTGTAAAAGTGAAGTTCGAACTCCTCTTTACTTGGAGTTACTTTTACTTTACTTGGAGGTATTATATGTTATAAGACTAAAAGTATGGTGCCATTTGAAGAGTCAGACTTCTTCCTTCCTACAGTGAGTATTAAAGACTTCCTACCACAGGGATATTCTACAGCTTATACAAGCTTTTAAGAGATTCAAATTTGTTGCAAGGAGCAGCGTAAGCATTTTCCAGTTTGCTTCTGTAAATTAATCTAAAATGAATACCTTGCTGCTTTTCCAGCTGCTTGGGTAGATTCTATGGCCTCTTAGTGGTTAAAAAATAGAGAGAGAAGAGAAATGCTTCTGCCAGCCTTAGCAAATCAGAATGGCAAAGCTGACCTTGCATGTGCACACAGAGCAGATCAGCTGCAGCGGTTGAGTACTGTGTTGAGAAGGAGTCTGAGGCTCTCAGCAGGGAAAAGCCAGGATGGATTTGCTCTGTTTGCCACCAGCATTGGAGGGAGGAGTGAGAACATAAGAACAAGCAACAAAGCTGTACCAAGAACAAGGCAATGGAGAAAGAGAGAAGGACGGAGCCAGAAAGGGTCTTAGAACCCCAACAGTCACCCATTTTCCTTACAGTGGGGAAGCTGAGGATGGGAGAAGACAGTTCACCAAGGAACTCTGTGGTAGAGCTGAAAAAGTCTTCATCTCCTGTATCCAAAGCCAGTACTCTATGAGCAACCCTGGTTCTAGTTTTAACACAAATTAAAAATAGCTGCTGGTGCCTGTTTTCCCACAACTCATTTAAATATGTGTCATAAAGCCATGGCAGCATCCAGCATGCTCCTGCATAGCCTGGACTCTGCACCAGCCCACACAGACTTCGCGCCAGGAGCTCCAGAGCCTGCCACTATTCCCAGACAGCGACAGGGAGCCTCAGGCCTCAGAGGCAGCCGCCTGGCCACAAGCAGTAGGGCCTGGGTCACTGCAGGCTCCACGCTGGCTATTCCAGTCAGCAAAGGAGCATCAGCCCGGCGGGCTGCGGTCAGTGAAACACTCACCCTTAGCCAGGAAATGTCCCACAACCTCTGACAACGCGTGAGACTTCCTCACAGAAGCCTGGAAGACTGAAAAAGGGTTTGATGGGCAAAGTGGAAGTGAGAGTAGAACCTACATGGCTAAGCAGACTTGAGAAAGTGAAAGAAAAGTGAAAGGGAAGTTGCTCAGTCGTGTCCAACTCTTTGCGACCCTGTGGACTGTAGCCCGCCAGGCTCCTCCGTCCTTGGGATTCTTCAGGCAAGAGTGGGTTGCTGTTTCCTTCTCCAGGGGATCTTCGCTACCCAGGGATCGAACCTAGGTCTCCCACATTGCAGGCAGATGCTTTAACCTCTGAGCCAGAGGTGACCAGAAATAGACTGTTCGTGAAGGTCCTCACAAGCTGAAAGTCTTATCATGCGTGCATGCTTAGTCGCTCAGTCATGTCCGACTCTCTGTGACCCTTTGGACTCATAACCCATCAGGCTCCTCTGTCCATGGGGTTTTTCAGGCAAGAATACTGGGGTGGTTGCCGTTTTCCTCCTCTGGGAGATCTTCCTGACCCAGGGATTGAGCCCAAGTCTCCTGTGTCTCCTCCACTGCAGGTGACATCACATGGGAAAGTCTAATCACACGGGGTCAACTCGTTTCAGACTTTTCTGATCCATTTGACTCAGTGCATGACTCAGTGCACACTTAGGTAACAAAAGTTTCACAATGCACAAATTGTGCTTATTCAGAAGATGCTCTCCGATATTATTATCTGTCATTGTTTTAGATGCCAGCCATATTCCATCAGTCTCCTAACCCATCAACTACTCTTGCCCTCACTGTGATGATCCACACTCTGAGGAAAGCTTCTTTTGATATATTATCTACATAGGTCACAACAGCAAAAAGAACAAAACTAAATTTTTTCCCCCACCACGCAGCTTAGGGGATCTTAGTTCCTCAACTAGGGATTGAACTCAGGTCCTTGGCAGTGAGAGTTCAAAGTCCTGACAACTGGATTGCCAGGGAAGTCCCTGATTTTTGACTCCTCATTATCTATTTCCAATCTCACTGTCCAGCATTCATCCCATTCCTGCTCCTCAGACCCTGTTTACTTTAATCACTTGCGTGGCTTAGTGTGCAGTTTCCTCTATGTGGGGTGGCCTCCACTTCATATAATCTTAGAAAAACTCTGAGAGATCCTTGAAGGCCCATCTCATATGACACTTCCTCCCTGACGCCTTCCTTATCCCCAAAGCCAGAAGTAATTTTCCCCTCCCTTTGGATGGGGTGCGTGCCTTTGGATACACATCTTTCTCTATTATTGAGCTCCTGTTTCCTAACAATTAGTCATGAGTGCATCACCTGCACAGATTCTTGTCACTTCTTTTGTTTAATATTTTTCTTTAAATATACTTGTACGTACTACCTTCTTTAGCCTCATCCTAAACAACAGTAATCATGAAATCATCGATTTGCTGTGCTTGTTAGATTTCCAGAGAACATTAACATAAGTCAACTATTATTAAAATTTTAAAAATCTCACTTTTCCTTTGAGGAAAAACCGTGCTGGTTGTGTAGAGTCTTGAGGGGCTGTACTTTGTTTAAATTGGAGTTTTCTCTAGGGCTGGGTACGTGCTATTGCTCCATAAATATTTGCCGAATTAAAACTCAAATGAAATGGATTAAATGGAATTTATTCATACTCTTAACATATTAGCATGAATCCGGAGAGGCAACTGTGACCGTGGAAAGCAAAGAATAAGACTGGAAAGGAACTGGACCTAAGAAGGAAAATGCTGATAGGCACTGAAAGGGCAGGGCAAGAGGCATGGAGAGGCTGACCGCAACCGGTTACAGTGGCGCTCCCTGAGGTGTGTGCCCGCCTCGAGGGCCAGCCAAGGCCCAGTGAACAGCAGGCAGGTCCGGATGGGTCTTCCGTGGGAGGAAGCCACAGCATCCCCCATATGGACCCCAACTTTAAACAGGGTCACTGGCCACGGGCCCTAGGGGATTCCAGCCCTGTCCCCAGCCTTGCCCCAGAGCCCGCCCGGCCTACCAAGGCCATCCGCTCGCTGCCCCCTCACCTTTCCCACCCACAGGCTCCCCTCCATATCCACGTGGGGAGGCGGCATCCTCCGCTGGGCTGGGTCCCAGTTCCCACCGAGTAGCTGCGTATCCTCTGCCTGGTGAGGCAGGCCCGTAGCAACCAGGATGGGGCATCTGCACTCTGCCGGCCCTGTTCCCCTGAAGGCCGAGGTCCCGCTGGGCAGGTCTGAGCCTGAAGCGTGACTGGCTCCCCCAGGATGGCGGCTTCGGTCAAGATGCTGGCCCGATCCCATCCCCAGACACAGGCCCGTCAGTCCGAGTCTGGTCAGGAGACTGGGTCCCACTCCATCCGTGCTGCCCCGTCACCTTGGGTCTCCTTCCCTTTTGAGAAGCCACATTCTTAGAGGAGGACCCAGAGTGGGGAAGGGACTTTAGAGGGTGGAGGCAGGGTCTCTGTCTTCATGTGTTATTGAAACACAAGTCTCTGGGCCCCATGGCCCAATGGGGCCAAAAGATACTGAAATGTCTGCTTTTGGTGCAGAGGAAGATTTAGTGTAGGGCCCCTGAGGAGACAGGTGGCTCAGCTCTTAAACCCCAGACTGCCCAAAAGCTCTCAGCGGAGCCCTTTGCTAGGAAAGGGGAGGGAGGGGCATGATGAGGTGTCTAAACTCCTTGGTGTCGTGGAGCCTTTCCTGAGGTCAAGTCCTGGTCAGGTAATGATGTTCCTGTAAATCTGCACTAAACAAGTGTTATTCCTGGTTCTGAGGAGAAACGACCAGGCCCTCAGGCACGACTTTCATTCTCTGAGGTCCCGTCCTCAGAGAGGAGGCAGAGCTTAGCTGGTGGCTCCCTCAGGGCCAGGTCCCCAGCCCCTGACCAAATGGCATCCATGAAGGAGCAAGACGCCCGGGACACAGCCCTCTCGCAGGCTCCTCAGGCTGCCCAGAGGCAGGGGTCAGTCCCACAGACCGCGTTCTATGCAGACGGTGGCTTCCATGAGGGGGCAGAGGCGGGGATGGGGAAAGGTTCACTGCCACCTCAGGGCCTGGGCCCGGCCAGAGGGTGGCCTTGGTGGGGGCTCTGGAGCCCTGCAGAACACCACCTTCAGCCTGTTTCCTGGGCCACCCTGTTCACCCACCGGCCCTAAGCAGGGTGAGCCCCGGGAGAAGCCAGGATCCACCTCTAGTCTCACTCTTGGCCTGAGGACTACCACTTTGCCTACAGTTGACTGAACAGGCCACTAACAGTAGCTCACTGACCGTTGCTTGCGGGAGGGGCCCGCGTGGCACTGACCAGTGACTGAGCAGG
Organism: Oreotragus oreotragus; assembly: GCA_006410675.1. Classification (NCBI taxonomy): domain Eukaryota; kingdom Metazoa; phylum Chordata; class Mammalia; order Artiodactyla; family Bovidae; genus Oreotragus; species Oreotragus oreotragus. The sequence continues at coordinate 323,057 of SJYX01022544.1, read as the reverse complement.
ACCACTAACGGTTGCTCTCTGACAGTTGGTCGCTTGTGGGAGGGGCCACTGTGGCACCAACCAATGGTTGAGCAGGGCCACTAAGGGAACCGGGCTGCAGGGTAATGGCCAACAGCAACGGTTGCATGCTAAGGGCTGCATCCCACAGGACTCTGTTACAAACTGACCAAGACAGAAGGCAGCAAGCCTTTACCACTCTACTTTATAAAAGAGAGAGAGAGAGAGACCCCAATACAGCCCTAGAGCTACTAGTTTCTTAAATGTTTTCAGTTCTGAACAGGCAATATATATAACAAGCAAACAGTAAACTCAGACAAAAACATGGAGGTTAATGATTGTAATTAAATAAAGCTTACAACAAAATGAATCTGTCATGATAATTTTTATTGTAGTGCATGATAATTAGATATAAATGATAAGTTGTTTAAGCAATGATTCTAATTGCTATTAATTTGACAACACTGTTTTGGGGGCTGCTCAGGAAAGCCCCAAAGGTGCCTGGGATGGCTGCTTTCTCCATGCTTCCATCTTAGGGAAACAAAAGCAATAACAGATTTGAAATTTAAAAAAAAAAAAGCAACTACTTTGCCCTTCTGTATTTGTACTCAGAGTAGCACTTTCTAGACCCTTGCTTAAATTTCCTTGATTTAAAGATCTTGTTTGCTGGATTTTTTTTTTTAATATAGAGGTTAGGGAGAAACTCATCTCTTTGGTTGACAAATAAGGCAAAATAAGTTTGTAATCTCAAGCTAGAGTCAAGATTGCCGGGAAAAATATCAATAACCTCAGATATGCAGATGACACCACCCTTAACGGCAGAAAGTGAAGAAGAGCTAAAGAAAGAGCCTCTTGATGAAAGTGAAAGAGGACAGTGAAAAAGTTGGCTTAAAACTCAACATTCAGAAAACTAAGATCATGGCATCCAGTCCAAACACTTCATGGCAAATAGACGGGGAAACAGTGACAGACTTTATTTTGGGGGGTTCCAAAATCATTGCAGATGGTGGCTGCAGCCATGAAATTAAGATGCTTGCTCCTTGAAAGAAAAGTTATAACCAACCTAGACAGCTTTAAAAAGCAGAGATATTTCTTTGCCAACAAGTCCATCTAGTCAAGGCTATGGTTTTTCCAGTAGTCATGTATGGATGTGACAGCTGGACTATAAAGCTGAGCACTGAAGAATTGATGCTTTTGAACTATGGGGTTGGAGAAGACTCTTGAGAGTCTCTTGGACTATAAGGAGATCCAACTAGTCCATCCTAAAGGAAATAAGTCCTGAATATTCATTGGAAGGACTGATGTTGAAGCTGAAACTCCAATACTCTGGCCACCTATGTGAGAAACTGACCCATTTGAAAAGACCCTGATGCTGGGAAAGATTGAAGGCAAGAGAAGAAGGGGAAGACAGAGGATGAGATGGTTGGATGGCATCACTGACTCAATGGACATGAGTTTGAGTAAACTCTGGGAGCTGGTGATGGACAGGGAGACCTGGCTTGCTGCAATCCATGGGGTTGCAAAGAGTCGAACACAACTGAACGACTGAAGTGAACTGAACTTCAATTAATTGGGCCTGTATTTGGGCTCTGCGAAAAGGAACGAAAAGGTAGACTGGTTATCCCATCAGAGGCCCAGCTGTAGGCTCTGGGGAAGACCATGGGTCCTCATCAGGGTTTAAGATTATTGGATGATTAAGAGGGCCCCCTTTTGGCATCCTGGAAGCTGCATGTAGGAATTGAGTCTTCAGAGACTGTGAAACCCTTTGAAGAATCTCTCACTCTTAATGCCTTGAAATTTTATTCTATTGTGACCAGGAGAACATAAAATCTGTTCTGGAGGAAAGACCCCTCTAATAATGGCAGGCCTTACCCAATAAATGAGACTTTCTGGGGTCAGGTGAAGAGAAGGGCAGGGAGCTGGGGGTGAAGTGAGTGGGGCTGGACTTGGGTGAGTGGGGGAGGGGAGAAAGAGTAGAGATGGTTTTGTTTGGACCATGGAACATTTAAACAAATCTCTTTGGATAAATAAAATGAGAACATGAATCTCTGCAGGGTAAGGGGCTGAAGAGGATAGAAGAGGTTAGGATATGGAAGCATTGCAGACGCACAACCTTTCTCTGGGGTGGTAGAGTATAGAGAACAGCTCCACGACTTACAATATTCAATTTCCCCAACTGAAAAAGTTGTGATTATAGTGCCCACCGCATAGGGTAAAAAGTAAAGCAAATGTTATCATGTATGTCAAGTATTTAGAGTTGTGTAAGGCACACAGTAGGTACTCCAGACAGGTTAGCTATTGTTGTTGTTGTTATTAAGGCTGATCCTGCCTTGTTCTATCCTACAAAATGCTGATCAAATACTCTTGACACTTGCACACAGCTGATCAGATGAAGAGTAAAAGCTGCCCATCAACCTGAGGACTGCTGAGAAGATGAGCTGGTCAGTGTGACTCTCTCAGTGTTTAAATAGGACTTTTGAAAAGTGTTCAGGAAATGGTGGAGAAAATGTTCAGAAAACAGAGGCAGGACAGACAAAGGCACAAAGTGGAGCGAGCTGAGGTATATGAGCAGGGAGGCTCCAGAGGAGAGCTTTGGAGCTATTGCTCCTTGGCTCCCAAATACCCTCTGAGTCCAAGCCATCCTGACTCTGCCCCATGAAGGCCCAGTTTAGAGACAGCTTCCCCTTTTAAGATTTCCATGAGATACCCAGTCATTGCATGTGTGTCCCCACCACAGAGCCCCTTGGCTTGACTCACCTTGAGGGGATTTCTGTTTCTTCCAAAAAGCCAAATTGAAAGAACAAATTGTCTTTGAATTGCAAAGAGTTGGACTCAGCTTAAGGACTGAACAACTGGATGACAAATGGTGGCGTAGTGGTATGAAACACTGTTTCATTTCTTCATCCATTCTCTCGCTTTGGTCTACTTTTGTTAAGTGCATGACCTATACCAGACATGGAGCTAGATGTTGGGACTATTAACACAAAACAAGGGGCTGACAGGGGAGCCAATAATTTTAATACTCTGGTAAGTGTCAAGTCTGTTGGAGCCCTGGCATTAAACAGAGAGGAAGCACTTAACTGTGGCTAGTCAGGGTAAGGAGGTGCTTCTCAAAGGAGAAGTCACCAAAAAGATAAGTATTAGTTTTCCTGGCAGACTAGAGGGACAGTGCCTTCCAGGAAAAGACAGAGCAAATGAAACAATGGGTATCAGCTCCTGACCCCTGTGTATGCAGTGTATGTCACATTTAGGAGGCTGGATTTCGTCTTCAAGGAAGTGAAAAGCCATCTCAACAAGCCTTTGAAGAAGAACCATTCTCTCTGCAGCATGAAGGACAGAGATTGGGAGGGATGGGGACAGTTTGCAGGAGTCTTGAAGAGAACTGCTGAGGCCTGAACTAAGACAGCAGTGGGAATGGAGATGTGCATGTGTGTGGAGGGGGCGGGTGTTGGTAACAGACTTCCATGACTCTGGAGGCTGGGGGGATATGGGACCAGGATTCTGGGTGACAAGAATGGGAAGAGGCTATCAGGAAAACAGAAAGGAAAAATGACCTGCAATTTAAAATAAATCATTCCACTGGGGGCGTATTGAACTGAAGCTCCTGTTGAGATATCCAGGAAGAGAGGTTCCACCAGCAATTAGAAATGGAGGTCAGGGGCACAGAAGAGGTCTGGACACATCACTGCAGGGGCCACTGTCAAACGAGGTCACCACAGGGGTCACGGTAGGGTGAGGGGCCCAGGGAAGACCTGGGTGGAGGGCGCCTTGTTCTCATACAGAAATGTGAGTGTCACTGAAGCCCACGTGCACAGAGGGTGATGTTCAAGGTTAGTAATGCAGAGGAGATTGTACACACAGTTTAACAAGGGATCTGAGCTTGGGGCCGATAATAGGAAAGGTAAGGCCAGAGAATTTAAGAATGAGGGAGATCCAAGCAAGGGGCAAACTCTGGAGCCAGACCTCCATTCTCACCCAGTGAGGTTTGGGAGGTGGAGGTGAGAGTCTGTTTCTAAAGATCCAGGGCATCCCTCACTGGCTGCAGGATCTCTTCTCCTGTCTCCTGGTTCCAGCCTGCCGTACACGGCTCCTGCTTGATTCCCGCGGAATGACCCCACCTTTGACCCAGACTCAGAGCCCGAGTCCTTTATGATTCATTCTACTCCACTTTCCTGGAAACAAGCACCATTTGACAAACTCTTCAAACTCAGAAGCTGAGTCATTATTTTCCTCTTTCTCCCTCTCCATCCCCAGTCACCAAGTCACTCTGTGCTCCTGCTACTCTCTGTTATCATGACCCCAACCCGGCTGGCGTCTGGGTCTCCCTGACCTTGCCTGCTCTCATCCCTGACCCTTCTGGATCCCAGACCCACTTTCCTGCAGCCTTCTGTTCTCACCCCGTCCCTCTGCTTGGAGCCCAGTGGCTCCCCACGGCCCCACACCTGCGCTCTCCGGTTTTCTGACCTTGCACAAATCATTTAACTTCTGTGACTTTAATTTTTGTGTTGGTAAAGTGATTTAGTCAGTCTTTTTATGATTTCTCTGCTGCGCTTTGAAGACTCTCCTCATCTCACATCTGTTAGGATGTCTATTATCAAAAAGACAAGCGATAACAAGTGCTGGCAAGTATATGGAGAAAAGGGAACCCCTGTGTTCTCTTGGTGGGAGTGTACACTGGTGTAGCCACTATGGAAAATAGTATAGTGGTTCCTCAAAAAGTGAAAAATAGAGTGAACCAGCAGTTCCACTTCTGGAATATATATATCCAAAGGAAATAAATCATTGTCTCAAAGAGATCCTAGTTGACAGCAGCATGGTCACCAGAGCCACGGTATGGAAATAATCTAAGTGTTGATGGATGAATGGATAAACAAAACATTATATATATATGTATATATAACATTTATGTACACACATAGATATTTATATCTTTTTAATAGAATATTATTCAGCCTTAAAAAAAGAATGAAATCTTGTCATTTGCAACTACATGAATAATGAAACCGGAGGGCATCATGCTAAGCGAAATAAGCCTTACGGAGAAAGATAAATAAATTGACATGGATGGTGTCAATTCCATGTAGAATCTAAAAACAAAAGTCAAACTCATGGAAATGGAGAGCAGAGTGGTGGTGGTTACCAGGGGCTGGGGGTGAGGAAATAGGCAGAGGTTGGTCAAAGGGTGTGAACTTTTCGTTATAAGGTGAATAAGATCTGAGGATCTAATGGAAAACCTGGTGATTTCAGTTGTTGACACTGCATTGTAGCTAATACAACTGAAATTTGCTCAGAGAGAATAACTTAAACGTCCTCACCAAAAAAAGATAAGAAAAAGGCCTCTGCTGGCGGGTCCCCACCCCAGTTCACACAAGCCCTGAGGCTTCCTGGTCTCTCCACAGTCCAGGAACACCCAGTGTTCATAATCTCATCTCAGAGCTTCGGCTCACACTGTCCCTACCTGCGGCACTTCCCCACTGTGGCAGGCGTTTCATAGTGTGAGGCGACGAGAAGCCAGCTGTCCATGAACCAGGAAGAGATCCCTCAGCCAGGACCTGCCATGCCTGAGCTTCCAGTCTCCAGCACTGTGGAGGATGAGTGTTTGTTGGCGAAGCCGGGCTGTGATGGTGCTTTGCTGTGGCGGCCCAGGCTGACTAAGGCTGCTTGACAGTGAATTTAGGTTTTATGTTGCCATATTTGGGCTTCCCTGGTGGCTCAGATGGTAAAGAATCCACCTGCAACGCAGATCTGGGTTCAACCCCTGGGCTGCGAAGACCCCCTGGAGAAGGGAACAGCTACCCACTCCAGTGTTCTGACCTGGAGAATTCCACAGACTGTATGTACAGTCCATGGGGTCACAAAGAGTCGAACGTGACTGAGTGACCTTTCACTTTCTATTGCCATATTTAAATAAAGTCACCATGGGTCCTTCCCGTGTGCCCGCCTCTCCCCCTAGCCCTTTTAACGGGACCTACCCACCTGTCACCCCACGCCCAGTGCTTATATCTGCCCAAGCCACCTTCTCTTTCCTCTTGATGCCTTCCTGTTTCTTTTATTTTTCCAACCAACATACATCAACAACTGGTCAGGCCCTCTTTTGGGGAAGACTGACCCACCACCAGATCCACTTTCCAGTTGACTAACCAGCTTGCTCCCAGACCCTAATCTGGGAACCCCCTGTGCTGTCAGTAGATACGGGTGGAGTTTCTTGTTCCTCTAGTTCTGTCATACTCTCCCTGCTCCATCCTCCAGCCTGCTTGAACACAGACACAGAAGGATACCGAAAAGGTCCTGGGCAAATAGGAGTTTTTAAAAACTGCACAGTTCAGATGAGAACAAATCCAAACTGTCACAGGAGTGCATTTGTGGGGCGGCCAGATCAGAGCCAACACTAACATCCTCTGCTCCCCTGGAGTCTGTCTGCAGAATGTGCTTCCCAGGCTGGGAGACATGGGCCTGTTTCAGATCACGAGCTGGCATGCCCCAGTTGCCCATGGCAACCCAGCTGCACTGGCGCGTTCACATTTATAAATGCGTGTGGGCTTAAAATTATATTATTGATTCTGTCTGGAAGACAGTCGTCTGATTTGTATATAGCTCTGAATAAATTACTCATTATCCTTTACAGCCATCAGAGTATGAGTCTCTTTCTCCCCCTCCCCCCCTTTTTTTTAATTTTAGAGAGACAGCAAATTGTGTCAGCAGATGTGAAATGAAATGCTTCTCATAACAACCATCCTATGAAATCAACATCCAGGGCACCGTCCCGGGAAGTAGTCTGGCTGTTACCGAACAGATTAAAAGATGGAATGGATTTGGAAGGGATGGAGCTAACAGTGGGTAGTCCCTTTCAGAGGGGCCACAAGGTACAGTTTGAAGTACACGGAAAAGCAAACAGGAGCAGAGGGAGATGCAGCCCCACCCTGGACTTGATAAATTCACGCTGAAGCCAAGCTTTCTCTTCTGTTTTCTTTGAAGTGTAGTATATACTCAGGCAGATTAAAGTACTGTTCCAATTCGCCTCTCCTCCCAGTACCCACGCATTTTGCCCTGTGGCCCTGTAGATCATCCCACAAAAGCACTGTGTGCTGCCCTTGACTCTGGGCTTGATCTTACAGCTTGTGTGGACTAATTAGCAAAGTGGCAGTGTGCCAGCTCTGAACTTTTGCTTTAAGAAGCTTCAAGAATTTTCAGTTACCCTCCTGTGTTTTTTGTCATCAGTGTGAGGAGAATTTCCTTTGGGTAAATGCTGCCACTTCAGCTGGGACGCTGAAAGAATACATGTGGAACAGTCACCCCTCCACCATCAAACCCAGCCAGACTGATGGCTTGAAGCCCTACCCCAGCATACCCAGCCCAGAGGAGCCACTTCAGCCAAGCTGCAAATGTCTGGGAAATAAATCCTCACTGCCACCAAGATTTGATAAGTGCTTGTTATGCAGCAGTAGCTGACTGTTACAATCATCTATCCTTTCAACATCATGGCCATCAGTGTCACTAATGTTGGAAAAGAAAAGAACAGCATCCCTCACTCTCTGTTTCAGCTGTCACTGATCACAAGCCTTTAGGGAGAAAATGCACATCATGCATCACAATTGTAATTCACTTTGGTCTCTCATTGTGCCTTGTGCCGTCAACAGTGGCATTGTTATCAGGAGTCATAAGGAGACCAGTGCACCTGGGAGAAGCTCCAAGTAAATTGGAAGGTTTCATCTATACTCCTTTAGTGCTCATGGAAGTCCTGCCAAAAGATTAGTGGGCTTGTGTCTGAATTAGAGAGGAAGAGTGTCGTGATAACTCTCAGGAAGCACTGCCAATGTCCCTAAATGTTATCTTTGATTTTACAGCTTGGGTTGTTATTACCCTCAAGCTCTTTATAAACCTCTACATTTCCACTCTTCAGTCTAGGGATGTACACACAAGCACACTCAATCATTTTCATAAAACATTTATGGACCACCTACGGGGGGCTGGACACCTACTGCAGTAGTGAAGTGCTAGATGCCCTGTTGAATAAAAGAAGCATGGTTGTGATAGGCAGTTAAGGAGGGTAAGAGTCAAGCCTCACTCCTAGACATCTGTTCTGAGACACAGGGCAGGTGGAAGTGCTGTTTACTAAGGTGGAACAACCTGGGGAAGGACTGGTTTGAGAGAAAATGAAAAGCTCAGTTTTATACTCACATGTTTGAGATGCTTCTGAGACCTGTAGAGCTGTCAGGTGGGCAGTTAGATGTCCAACATGGAGCTCAGAGGAGAGAGGTCTGGACAGAGGATATCCATTGGAAGGGTTGCCAGCATGTAGACTGCGGTTTCCCTGGTGGCTCAAGTGGTAACGAATCAGCCTGCAATTCAGAAGACCTGGGTTCGATCCCTGAGTCACAAAGATCCCCTGGAGAAGGGCATGGCAACCCACTCCAGAATTCTTTTTTTTTTTTTAATTGGATGCTAATTACTTTACAATACTGTAGTGGTTTTTGCCATACATTGACATGAATCAGCCATGGTTGCACTTGTGTTCCCCATCCTGAACCCCCCTCCCTTCTCCCTCCCCATCCCATCTGTCAGGGTCATCCCAGTGCACCCGCCCTGAGCACCCCATCTCATGCATCGAACCTGGACTGGCTATCTATTTGACATATGATAATATACATGTTTCAATGCCATTCTCTCAAATCATCCCACCCTTGCCTTCTCAAACAGAGTCCAGGGCCAAAGAACTAAACAGACATTTCTCCAAAGAAGACATACAGATGGCTAACAAACACATGAAAAGATGCTTAACTTCACTCATTATCAGAGAAATGCAAATCAAGACCACAATGAGGTCCCATCTCATGCTGGTCAGAATGGCTGCTATCAAAAAGTCTACAAACAATAAATGCTGGAGAGGGTGTGGAAAAAGGGAACCCTCTTACACTGTTGGTGGGAATGCAAACTAGTACAGCCACTATGGGAAACAGTGTGGAGATTCCTTTAAAAACTGGAAATAGAACTGCCCACTGCTGGGCATACACACCTAGGAAACCAAAATTGAAAGAGACATGTGCACCCCAATGTTCATTGCAGCACTGTTTATACTAGCCAGGACATGGAAGCAACTTAGATGTTCATTGGCAGATGAATGGATAAGAAAGCTGTGGTACATATACACAATGGAATATTGCTCAGCTATTAAAAAGAATGCATTTGATTCAGTTCTAATGAGGTAGATGAAACTGGAGCCTATTATACAGAGTGAAGTAAGTAAAAAAAACACCAATACAGTATATTAACACATATATATGGAATTTAGAAAGATGGTAATGATGACCCTATATACAAGACAGCAAAAGAGACACAGATGTAAAGCCCACTCCAATATTCTTGCCTGGAGAATTCCATGGACAGAGGAGTGTGGTGGGCTACAGTCCATGGAGTAGCAGAGAGTCAGACACAACTGAGCAGATGACACTTTCACTTTCTTTTTTCAGCATGTAGATGGCATTTAATACCACAAGACTGAGCAGAAGCAAACATAGGGAAGAGAAGAGGGTCCAGTTGAGTGATAAGGACCCCAGCATTTCAAGGACAGGCAGAGAGAAGAGGAGTAAGGATGAGGACTGTAATGGTGGAGCTAGGGAGACAGGAAGAAAACCAGAGATGAGGGTGGAAAATGTTGGTGTCCGCTTGTCATTCCCTCCGGGCAGCCATCTCCCCCACCCTCCGCTGCTGCTGAAACTCTGCTTTGTTTGGGTCTTGGGGGCCATGTCCTTCATGAGAGGCAGGTCTCCTCCTCAGTTTTGTGGTGGCGGGGCGGGGGCAGGTGTGAATCGTGAGGCCTAAGACATCCATGGTAATCACTCTCCTTGCCGGTTTGGGTTTAGTCATGAGCATGTGATACAACTTTGGCCAATCAGGTGTGAGTGAAAGTCCACTGGGTGGCTTTGGGTAAAGTTCCCATGCTTTTGAAAAGTGAAGGAAAGGAGAAAACAGAGTTCCTTTCCTGCCTCAAATGTGGCCTTTGGATGGAGACTCTGCAGCCATCTTGCAACCAGGACAAATGTGAGCCCCAAAGCCCAAGCAATAAAGATGCAAAGAATATTTGTGTTAAATGACATCTTTGAATTGTTGGATTGACCAAATTTGGAGCTCTCCTAGCAACAGATTTATTTTGCAAGATAATCATTTTTCTAAAGGTTTGGGCATTGTGGGTCTTCCATGACCTGTGTGTAGCTCTAAGCATCCTAGATAGTACTCATGGTTCTACACGACAGAGCAAGGTGGCTCGTGCCCTCTAGTAGTCTGATTATGCCAAGGGCTTGAGGGTGATATTTAGTTCTGAACTTAATGGTTTCTTCTACCTTATTTGGGGGGAATAGCAATTTCCCAATCTTTTATGTGTATTCTTTGTCACTCAATGCTAATTTAATATTATGCTTACAGTTTATTTCTTTCAACAGTCAAAAACCAAATTTTTCTGCCAAGCTAAAAGAATATTTTATCTCAGTCATCTCAGAATAAATGGATCGTTTTTAATTATGACATGTTATCCACACTTGGTCAGTAGGAAGGATGCTGAGAATAACTGAGCTGGAAATAGTCTAGAGTTTATTTTCCAGCTAACTTGGAAAAGATTCAGAATAGGGCAACATAGGAAGGAAGAAATAGATACCGAAGGGTCAGGACAACAAGAAATGAGATAGAGATTGAAATACAAATAAAGTGCCTGAAGTCAAAATGTTTGATGACACTTAGTATCTTAATTAACCAGATTTTAAGATAATGACTGTATATCTTCAAATGGTTTGGGCTGTCCTTTAAGCTCTTTGAATAGTGTTCTTTTTATTCAATTAATGCTTCTGAAAGAGCTTTAATTTTACATTAATCAAAAGCCCTCATGATATTCTCAGGATTTACTCAAATTCAAGGTG
>SJYX01022544.1:297486-309565 GCA_006410675.1 Oreotragus oreotragus | reverse complement strand
AGAGAATGTTTTCTTACCTGTCAGCATGAGATGTTTCTAACCTTCGCAAAGCAGTACCTGCTCTTCGTCTTTTTCAGCTCATGGGATCAGGCGGCCAAACCTGTCAGGGACTCCTGTACTGATTAGAGTGATGTCTGCTTGGCCCCCAAGGGCAATTACTGATGATCAGAGGAATGCCAGGTGAAGAAAATCTTGCTGCTTTCTTGCTGGGAGCAGCCAGTGCTGATGATCTGTACCCACGGTGCTGGCTTGCACCTCACTGCGCCTGGATTTGTAACTGGAGTACCTGGGTACGTTCCTGCTCTCTCCCCTCCTCCCCGGGTATGTTAATCCCATCACATGAGAAGGTAATTGATGCTAACATAAAGCTGGGAGGTGGGGTGGGGAGACAATACCAGAGAGTGAACAAAGAGGAAAATAACTCCAGTATTAAAAACGTTGTCTTATCATCTTGCATGCTAAGTCACTTCAGTGGTGTCTGACTCTTTGAGACCACATGGACGGTAGCCTGCCAGGCTCCTCTGTCCATGGGATTCTCTAGGCAAGGATACTGGAGTGGGTGCCCACGCGATCCTCCAGGGGACCGTCCCCACCCAGGGATCAAACCCACATCTTCTGTATCTCATGTACTGTAGGTGGATTCACCACCACTGAGCCACCTGGGAAGCCCCTTATTATCTCGCCGTTAATAGTAATTATATGTGGGTGCATTCCACAGTCCATAACGGAACCCTTGATTACCCAATCTCACGCCTCCTCCAACTGCTCTATCTCAGATAACAGCTCCATTTTTTCCAGTTGTTTAAGGGAAAAACCCTTGGAGTCATCTCCCCTACCCCTCCCCAACACATGTCCAGTCCACCAACAAATCCTACTGATTCTACGTTTGCAGTGTCTCCAGATTCCAGCTACTCCTCACTTCCTCCACCAACACCTCTAAGTCCAAACCACCATGTTTCTCACCTGGACCTTGGCTATACATCCTGACTGGTCTCCCTGCTTTCATTTCTGCCCTGTTGTTCAGTCGCTAAGTTGTGTCTGACTCTTTGCAACCCCATGGACTACAGCACAGCAGGCTTCCCTGTCTTTCACTATCTCCTGGAGTTAGCTCAAGTGCATGTCCATTGAGTTTGTGATGCCATCCAATCATCTCATCCTCTGTCATACCCTTTTCCTCCTGCCCTCAGTCCTTCCCAGCATCAGGGTCTTTATCGATGAGTCAGCTCTTTGCATCAGGTGGTCACAGTATTGGAGCTTCAGCTTCAGCATCAGTCCTTCCAATGAATATTCAGGATTGATTTCCTTTAGGACTGACTAGTTTGATCTCCTTGCAGTCCAAGGGACTCCCAAGAGATTTCTCCAGCATCACAGTTCAAAAGCATCAATTCTTCATCACTCAGCCTACCCAGTACAAAATATTCCATGTAGAGAGTGATCTTTTAAAAACAGAAATTGGACAATGTTAACCCTCGGCTCAAATATCTGTCATGCTTTTCATATCATCCAAAGTAAAATTCATAACCTCAGGCTTCCCTGACCTGCCCTTCTCCCTGTCTGACCTCATCTTCTACTGCTCTCCCCTCGCTCCCCCAGGGCCACCTTGACCTTCTCTTAGAACATGAAGGGTTTCTGTCCTTGTTCCCTCTCACTGGAAGTCCTTTCTCTATACAGCCACAAGCTTCTCCCCTGCTCCCTCACTTCTGTCACAAGCGGGTTCAGCAGTGTTGAGAGGCTTCCTGACCACCCTCATTAAAATAGCAGCTCTCATGCCTCTCTATCCTCAGCTGGCTGTATTTTTCTTCCTATTCCTGAATTCAACATCATATTATATATTTACATGGTATATTGTATGTATGGGAGACCGGGGTGGCTTAGACGGTAAAGAATCTGCCTGCAATGCAGGAGACCCAGCTTTGATCCCTGGTCAGGAAGCTCCGCAACCCACTCCAGTACTCTTGTCTGGAGAATCCCATGAACCGAGGAGCCTGGCGGGCTGCAGTTCATGGGGTCACAAAGAATCAGACGTGACTGAGTGACTTTCACTTTTCATTATACATATATGAAACCCACTATATTACTTTTAAAACATTTATTTATTTGGCTGTGCCAGGTCTAGTTCCTGGACCAAGGATCAAACTCCTGTCCCCTGTACTGGGAACACAGAATCTTAACCAGTGGACAGCCAGGGAAGTCTGTCTTCAGTTTAAAGTAATATTTTTCTACTCTTCCATTTGTGAAAGCATTTTTTAATGAAACAGAACAATTTTAAACTTATTTATAGAACAGCTTTTTCAAGAGGTTAAAAACAAAGAATAGCTGTTTTGGGAAAGCAAGGAAATCTGCTATATATACTTCTTTGGATTGTGTGTGTGTGTGTGTGTGTGTGTGTGTGTAGCTGGGTAGTGAGGTTTGCAGGAGGTTAGAAAGAGTCAAAAGAGCCATCAGGGGATACTAGAAGAGAAAAAATTTCAGAATCATTTTCTGTGTTGAAACACTGCTCTCTTTGAAATACAATAGTGAAGGTAATGGTGCTGCATAATTAACTCACATCATGTACATTGACTGATCTGTCTTGACAATCTGCTCTGAAGAAAGGAACCATATTAAAGCACTCTTTCACATTCTTTGGCACATTAGAATAAGCAGTGGCCGCTGGCCGCATGAGAACTTTGTAGTGTTCAAGGTTTCAAATGCCTTTGCAGATTTTAAATTATGAGAGGACCACAACCACCTCTCCCCTGTCTTAAAAAAACAATCTCTACTTAAGCATGTGTGTCAGTGGTGATCAGATTTAATATTTTTAAGAGGGAAATGGATTCTACCAAGCTTTTCATTCTGAGGGTTTCAGAGGAGTCTCATCTAAATAAACGCTGTGCCCCATCAGTTATCTCTGTGTATGTGTGTGTCTCTGCGTATGTGTGTGCCTCTGTGTATGTGTGTGTCTCTGTGTGTGAGTCATGTCTGACTTTTCATGACCCCAAGAACTGTAGCCCGATAGTCTCCTCTGTCCATGGAGTTTCCAGGCAAGAATATTAGAGTGGGTTGCCTTTTCCCTCTCCAGGGGATCTTCCCAACCCAGGGATGGAACTCGAGTCTCTCGCATCTCCTGCATTGGCAGGCAGAATCTTTACCACTAGCGCCACTGTTTGGAGAAGGCAATGGCATCCCACTCCAGTACTCTTGCCTGGTAACTCCCATGGACAGAGGAGCCTGGTAGGCTGCAGTCCATGGGGTTGCTGAGTCAGACATGACTGAGCGACTTCACTTTCACTTTTCACTTTCATGCATTGGAGAAGGAAATGGCAACCCACTCCAGTGTTCTTGCCTGTAGAATCCCAGGGATGGCAGAGCCCAATGGGTTGCCGTCTGTGGGGTCGCACAGAGTCAGACACGACTGAAGCGACTTAGCAGCAGCAGCAGCAGTGCCACTGTTAGCTATTGTGGTACTAATCTCAGTGGCATGCAACAAAAAGCATTTATCTCTCACTTTATGGGTCACAAGGGTAGATCAGCTAGGGTAACTGTATGAGTCCATTTGGGCTACTATGACAAAACACTGTAAACTGGGTAGTTCTTAAGCAACAAATATTTATTTCTCATAGTTCTGGAGGTGGGAAATGCCAAGATCACAGCACGAACAGGTTTGGGGTTTGATGAGGAAAGAGCCATCTTTTCTGTGTGTGTCTTGTGTGGCAGAAGGGAGCTCTCTGGGGCCTCTTTTATAAGGGCACTAATCCCAATCATGAGGGCTCTGCCTTAAGATCTAGTCCCATTCAAAGGTCCCACCTCCTAATACCATCACTTTGGGGATTAGGATTTCACTAGAAGAATCTTTGTTGTTGTCATTCGGTTGCTCAGTAATGTCTGACTCTGCAACCCCGTGGACTGCAGCACGCCAGGCTCCTCTGTCCTTCACCAACTCCCAGAGCTTGCTCAAACTCATGTCCATTGAGTCTGTGATACCATCCAACCATCTCATCCTCTGTCATCCCCTTCTCATCCTGCCTTCAATCTTTCCCAGCATCAGGGTCTTTTCTAATGAGTCAGCTCTTTGCATCAGGTGGCCAAAGTATTGGAGTTTCAGCTTCAGCATCAGTCCTTCAATGAATCTTCAGAATTGATTCCCTTTAGGATTGACTGGTTTGATCTCCTTGCTGTCCAAGGGACTCTCAAGAGTCTTGTCCAACATCACAGTTCAGAAGCATCAATTCTTCAGCACTCAGCCTTCTTTATGGTCCAACTTTCACATCCATACATGACTACTGGAAAAACTAAGCTTTGACTAGATGGACGCTTGTCGGCAAAGTAATGTCTCTGCTTTTTAATGTGCTGTTTAGGTTTGTCATAGCTCTTCTAAGGAGCAAGTGTCTTTTAATTTTGTGGCTGCAATCATTTTCAGAAGAATCTTGGAAAGAGGCAAACAGACCATATCAGCCGCTCTCCTCCCCACACCTCTCATCCTCCTCCTGGGACCAGTGGGAAGCCGGAACTTAGGTCTGCTAATATCTCATTGGTTAAAGCGAGTCACATGACTAAGTTCATAGTCAAAGTCTGGGGAAACACCTCCCATCTTTAGTAGGAGGGGTTGCAAAGTTACATAGCCAAGAATGCAGAGACAGAGAGACATGAAGAAAAGGGGGTGATACCTCAGTTTACCACGGTGCCCAAAGAAAAAGTCTATCAAATAGTGCATACCAATACTGTGCTTAAGTAGCTTTTGTGGTTCTAGGCTGGCAGTCACTTACCTGTTCTGCAGTTGTGGAGGTAGGATGCTTTCCTGTCTCCAGCCACATGGATGGCAACCCATCTGGCTGGCTGCCAGCAGGTTGTCTGCTGCAGGCAATGGAGGTGATATAGGCTTTTCTTGCCTGTGCTGCCCTTGGACTACCAAAACTATCTCCGAAGAAGTAAAGGGAGGTTTGGGAGAAGGGTCGATTAGGTGCAGATAGGGGATATTCTAGGGTAGTGAAACTATTCTGTACGATACTGTAATAAACACGATACTATGCTTTTGTAAACGCCCATAGAATGTCACAGCACAATGAGTCAACTTTAATATCTATAAATTAAAAAAAAATTCATTTAAGAAGTCAAGGATTAGGAATTCACTAGTGCTCGGGGAAGGCAATGGCACCCCACCCCAGTACTCTTGCCTGGAAAATCCAATGGACGGAGTAGCCTGGTGGGCTGCAGTCCATGGGGTCGCTAACAGTCGGACAGACTGAGCGACTTCACTTTCACTTCTCTCTTTCATGCATTGGAGAAGAAAATGGCAACCCACTCCAGTGTTCTTGCCTGGAGAATCCCAGGGACGGGGGAGCCTGGTGGGCTGCCGTCTATGGGGTCACACAGAGTTGGACACGACTGAAGTGACTTAGCAGCAGCAGCAGTGCTCCAGTAGTTAGGACTCTGCACTTTCACTGCTGAGGGCCCAGGTTCAATCCCTGGTTGGGGAACTAAGATTCCATAAGCCAGGCAACGTGGCCAAAAAAATTTTAAAGAAGAGGTCAGTGATCCCATTTGGGACTCGCAGGGGCTGGAGCCCTCTTCAATCTTTCCGAGCATCAGTCTTTTCTAATGAGTCGGCTCTTAGCATCAGGTGGCCAAAGTATTGGAGTTTCAGCTTCAGCATCAGTCCTTCCAATGAACACCCAGGACTGATCTCCTTTAGGATGGACTGATTGGATCTCCTTGTAGTCCAAGGGACTCTCAAGAGTCTTCTCCAACACCACAGTTCAGAAGCATCAGTTCTTCGGGACTCAGCCTTCTTCTTTTTTTTTTTTTAAAATCCAACTTTCACATCCATACATGACTACTGGAAAAACTAAAGCTGTGACTAGACGGACCTTTGTGGAAAGGAGGACAGTGGAAAGCTGAAGATCCAGCTATAACACGTCTGGAGAGATGAAACCCTCAGCCTCAGGTGAAGCTTTGTTTGCACAGTCTGAGGAAGTGGGTTAACATAAAACCAAACCGTGTTCACAGGGATACACAACTTGTTCTAGCATAAGTTTATTACTATTCTGGAACTCAGAAGCGAGAACAAGAGAGCCATGGTGTCAAGAGCCAGCAACACTCTCTCCGTGCAAGATCTGACTCCGCCTCCTTGACCTCTTTTGTCTGACAGACCCTCTGCCCCGTGTCCCCAGCTGACTATGCTTCAGCCACTCTGCCTTCTGACTCTTTCCTTCGAGAAACACTTCAAGATATTTCCTACTTGGATGCCTTGCTGTTTCCCAATCCTGGAAAGCTATTGCTCAGCTTTTGGCATGGCTGGCCCTTCCTCTTCTTAATGGGTCAGCTTAAACCAGGCCTCCTTATAGGAGCCTTGGACTATCCCAACACTGCTTACACTGTGTGTGCATGCATGCTTAGTCGCCCAGTCGTGTGTGACTTTTCTGTGACCCCATGGACTGTAGCCTGCCAGGCTCCTCTGTCCATGGAATTCTCCAGGCAAGATTACTGGAGCAGGTTGTCATTTCCTTCCCCAGGGGATCTTCCTGACCCAGGACTCGAACCCAGGTCTCCTGCATTGCTGACAGATTCTTTACCATCTGTGTGACCAGGGAAGCCCTATGCTGTGTGTAGCACTTACACTTTGTCATTCTCCTGTTCATTTTCACTTGTCTATGATCTGTCCCTCTCTCCACGATGCTAGCTCTGTGTATTCTTTTCACTGTTAGTGTATTCCCAAGACCTGCAACACTGCCTGGCCCATAAAAGGTGTTCAATAAATATTCATTGAAAAAAAGGGCTCTTCAGTGTTTAATATTTGGTTCAAGAGCCTGATGGAATATGGGCCATGCTCTGGAGAGTGTTGGAAGGGCAGGAAGTCCCACTGCACACACTAAGCTGAGAGAGAATCCATGTGAAATTACTCGTGGGCCACAGCTACAGTCCCCGGGGCTCCAAGAAAGACATAAACAGCAAAAAAAAAAAAAAAAAAAGGAGAGAGAGAGAGAAATTAGGAATTAAGTAAATGCACAGAAAAAACAAACCCAGCATGAATGGCAACATGCATATAAATTAAAACATAATTCAAGGTCAAAACCATTAACATGGTCAATAATACGTAAGAGGAAAATGAAGAAGCTCTGTGTAAGTCATGAGCACTGAGAAGCAACATAGGAGCCAAAGATATGTAGCAAAAGCCCCAGAAATACTAGGAGACATTGATGAAAACACTTCTGTTGTGGGATGTTTTTAATATTTTTGCCTCAGAATATGACAGTTAAAATATACAATTAAGACAAAGAAGTGGCTTAAAAATATAATTTTTTTCTTCTGCTATTCATGTAAGACACAAGCCATTCTTATACTTGGCATAAACAATGTTTGCTAATTTTCCAGAAGCAGAGATTAACTTTCAAATTCAAAATCAACACTAATGAATTTTTTAATCCCCTAATTATTGAAAAATTAAGAAACCTCTTCCACATAATTCCTGGTTCAAAGAGGAAACCAGAATTGAAGATACAAAGTAAGTATGCAAAAGAGAATGGTGAAAAAACATTATATCAACACCTACTGGATACAGTTAAAATTGGGTGGGAATAGGTTGGGAGGCAAGGGATGACTTTCAGCCTTAAATGATTTTATTGTTTAAAAATAAAACAAACAAAATTACACAAAGTCATGATGAAATTATAATTCAGAACAATTTGGATCTTATTTTTTCTTGATTATTGAGAAAAGAACTCAGTTACTTTCAGATGTTCTTCATTTGAACTATTTTTCTTTTTTATCCATCCTTTGGCCCACATCAAAGTAAGTGCGAATAAAGCGATCAAGAATCTGCCTTTCTGAAAATTATGAAGAAAAACAGGATGAAATTTTCCACTTAACTCTTTCAGGGCTAAATAGAGAAATTTCTAAGGAAGCAAATACCTGACAATAGTACTCTAACTATGAATTCAATGAGACCAAAAGAATCACGATAATCAAAGCTATTATGTCTAATAGCTAAAAAGACTCTTCAATAGTCAATATCTCTTGAATGTAATTATTGACTAAGAAGAGCAAACAATATTCAAGGAATCAGCAAGACTTCCTGGAGAGAGTGTGGATTGTGGAATGAAATAGACTTAGGCTTTTGTTCTGAGCAGCCGCTCTAGTAGTCTTGCCTGGAAACTTCCCTGGACAGAGGAGTCTGGCAGGTTACAGTCCATGGGGTTGCAAAGAATCAGACACGACTGAGCACACATCTGTCATCTCTCTTTATTCGTTGCCTCATCTCTGAATCAAGGTACTGGTACTTACCTAGCACAGTTGTTGGAATGGATGAAGAGTGCTATTTGTGGAGCACCTAGACAGTGCTTGCTCTGCGTGATGCGATGATAAACAAAACAATAGAGACTATTGTTCCAAAAGTTTCATGAAAGCCAGGGTTGCATTTCTGCCCACCAGTACTGGTAGATTTTGCAATCTTTGAGTGATAACTGACCATGGGAGGCCCCTCTCTCTCTCCCTAGCCTCCATTTCCTCATCTGGAAATTGAAGGAATCTTGTCTGGTTATGAACATCTACGGTCCCCTAATACTAATCATATATTTTTAAATTGTACATGGTGGAGCTATAAAGCTTTGTCACTCCTAGAAATCACCATCTGTGCAGCCAAAACTAAGAGAAAGGAAGAATTCAAGTGATGTTACCTGTCCTTGTGCTCAGTGTGACAAATGCCACCCGAGGGCTAGAGATCAGGGTGTGTGTGTGTGTGTGTGTGTGTGTGTGTGTGTGAGCGCGCGCACCTGAGTTACTCTCCACCTAAGTTTGCATTTGTTCTTGTGACCTCACATTTAACTTTGAATGTTTTATAATGTACATAACATGTTAGTTCGGTGATATAGGAATATGTGTCCTAGAAAGTGACCCAACTAGTCCTGAATGACATTTATCTCTTTGAGGATGAGGTACATGAAGATTTGCATGTACCCTAAGAAGACTATCATGCACACACACACAAACACCAAACAGGAAATAAAGATTACACAAACTAAAACAAAGCTGTGAGAGAGCACAGACTCCACTGGAGAAATCAATTAACCGTAAGAAAAAGAGAAGTCGCCCTGGAGCAGCTCAACCACAGCAAAGTGAGGTCAGAAGTAAGTGCAATCCAGATGTTTTCTTTTTAATAAGTGGGGGTATATTCACTGGGGCCTCTTTGAAGAAAAATTTATTTTCAATGGGTTGAGGTTTACACAAAATTTTACATGTTGCATGCGTGTTCAGTCATGTCTGGCACTTTGTGACCCCGTTGACTGTAGCTCTCCAGGCTCCTCTGTCCATGGAATTCTCTAGACAAGAACACTGGAGTGGGTTGCCATGCCCTCCTCCAGGGGATCTTTCTGACCAAGGGATTGAACCTTCATCTCTTGCATCTCCTGCAATGGCAGGGGGATTCTTTACCACTGTGCCACCTTTTTGTATTTACATACATATATATTGAACACCAGGGGCTAGAAGTTGGGAAAGTTTCTATTTAGTGGAAAGCCATGTATTATTATGAGCTGTAATTTATCAAATAGTAACTTGAGACCTCATTTTACCTTTGTAGGAAACACCCTGAAGGTACTCTATGACTTGAGAGGGGCTGAATGAGTTCAGAATTGTCAAGAAATCCAGATAGGCTTTCCCGTAATCTCTTTGGTAGATGGACTGCTTCTTCGTGCACTCCTGGCTCCTCATGTGGCTGTACAGCACAGAAGGGACTAGAGACACACAAGGGAAGGAAAGACAAGAAGCTGTCACGGAGCAGAGAATCCCAGCCTTTATTTGTGGGACTCGCCAGGTCCCAAAATGTGTTCTGGAATGCATTGAGGAATCTCGGAATAAGAACAGTCTACAAAATCATTTTACAAAGCTACAGGTGTACTCACCTAGACCTTGAGAAGCAATGGGTAGGCTCGAGTAGCATCCATATTTGAAACTAAAATCCTGTAACTCAGGAATTTTAGCTGGAATTTGGTAATTCCATCGAAATTCTGTGTCTGCTGGTTGGGGAACTAACTTTTTCCATTCTAGAAACATCTGAGAACGCTGTTTATTCTTCTGATCTGGGGTGGAAGTACAAATGGAAGGCAATAATTACTCCTTGTAAAGTATTTCTAAATAGCATCATATTTTCATTCCATTTTGCTTCTGGCAGTAGCTTCCAATTTATCACATTCAGAACCCTCTCTTCTTGCATTTAGAGATATGGTCAATGTACTTTTTATGGACATTTCAACCAAGAAATAATTTTCTGCTTTATCCGGCACAGGAAGCATAGGCTAAAACGATCAGAAGTAGTTTCTAATGAATATACTGTTCATCAGTTAGGAGTGTTCTTTTGTTTCTGCTTCATGGACTCAGAAAGCACGCCTCACTCCAGTAGCCCTGCCTAGGCCCTGGGGCTGGGGTTAGGAAGCAGAGTGAGATATTTTAGATAGGGCTAAAAGCTGAAACTCCAGTACTTTGGCCACCTCATGCAAAGAGTTGACTCATTGGAAAAGACTCTGATGCTGGAAGGGATTGGGGGCAGGAGAAGAAGGGGACAACAGAGGATGAGATGGCTAGATGGCATCACTGACTTGATGGACGTGAATCTGAGTGAACTCCGGGAGTTGGTGATGGACAGGGAGGCCTGGCGTGCTGCGATTCATGGGGTCGCAAAGAGTCGGACACGACTGAGCGACTGAACTGAACTGAACTGATGGCTGCCATATAAAATATAGGAATTCAGTTAAATTTGTTGTAATTGCTGTTTTGGTTGCTGCACAAGGCCCTTGTAATGGAAATGTGGAGCTAAATCTGAATTTCAGATAGTGAATAATTTTTTGTATCTGTATAAGTACTCATTTTATACCTGTTTTAGGACTTCCCTAGGAGAAGGCAATGGCATCCCACTCCAGTCCTCTTGCCTGGAAAATCCCATGGGCGGAGTAGCCTGGAAGGCTGCAGTCCATGCGGTTGCTGAGGGTCGGACACGACTGAGCGGCTTCACTTTCACTTTTCTCTTTCATGCACTGGAGAAGGAAATGGCAACCCACTCCAGTGTTCTTGCCTGGAGAATCCCAGGGACGGGGGAGCCTGGCGGGCTGCCGTCTAAGGGGTCACACAGAGTCGGACACGACTGAAGCGACTCAGCAGCAGCGGCAGCAGCAGCAGCACTTCCCTGGTAGCTCAAATGGTAAAGAATCTGCCTGCAAATGCAGTATCCTTGCCTGGGAAATCCTACAGACAGAGGAGCCGGGCAGGCTTCAGTCCAATGGGTCGCAAACAGTCGGACACAACTGAGCCGCTAACGCAATATCATTATTCAGTTTTAATTGAGCATCTTGTATTTTTATTTGCCCAATCCAGCAACCTTAGATGGGCAGTACACATCATCCCCATTACCTGGAAAAGAACCACTTGAAAAAGGACCTTACTGATGGACGGTTAGGCCAGATCATTGTTATTAGTGGGTCATAATAGTATTATTTCTTTGAGTCCGTGTTTTGGAGGGCAGGGGGAGGCAAGAATACTGGAGTGGGTTGCCATTCCCTTCTCCAGAAGATCTTCCTGACCCAGGGATTGAACCCAGACCTCCCACATTGTAGGCAGATGCTTTACCGTCTGAGCCACCATAGAAGTCTTGCAAATAGCTGTGAAAAGAGAACTGAAAAGCAAAGGAGAAAAGGAAAGATATAAGCATCTGAATGCAGAGTTCCAAAGAATAGCAAGAAGAGATAAGAAAGCTTTCCTCAGTGATTAATGCAAAGAAATAGAGGAAAACGACAGAATGGAAAAGACTAGAGATCTCTTTAAGAAAATTAGAGACACCGAGGGAACATTTCTTGCAAAGATGGGCTCGATAAAGGACAGAAATGGTATGGACCTAACAGAAGCAGAAGATATTAAGAAGAGGTGGCAAGAATACACAGAAGAACTGTACAAAAAAGATCTTCATGACCCAGATAATCATGATGGTGTGATCACTAATCTACAGCCAGACATCCTGGAATGTGAAGTCAAGTGGGCCTTAGAAAGCATCACTACGAACAAAGCTAGTGGAGGTGATGGAATTCCAGTGGAGCTATTTCAAATCCTGAAAGATGAT
>SJYX01022544.1:263385-286590 GCA_006410675.1 Oreotragus oreotragus | reverse complement strand
GCCTAGTCAAGGCTATGGTTTTTCCTGTGGTCATGTATGGATGTGAAAGTTGGACTGTGAAGAAAGCTGAGTGCCGAAGCATCGATGCTGTTGAACTGTGGTGTTGGAGAAGACTCTTGAGAGTCCCTTGGACTGCAAGGAGATCCAACCAGTCCATTCTGAAGGAGATCAACCCTGGGATTTCTTTGGAAGGACTTATGCTAAAGCTGAAACTCCAGTACTTTGGCCACCTCATGCGAAGAGTTGACTCATTGGAAAAGACTCTGATGCTGGGAGGGATTGGGGGCAGGAGAAGAAGGGGACGACCGAGGATGAGATGGCTGGATGGCATCACGGACTTGATGGACGTGAGTCTGAGTGAACTCTGGGAGATGGTGATGGACAGGGAGGCCTGGCTTGCTGCGATTCATGGGGTCGCAAAGAGTCGGACACGACTGAGTGACTGAACAGAACTGACGCATAGAATGTGGGATGTGAAGCAAAACGATGGGCCAAAAATGGCAGAGAGGCCTCAGGAGAGTAAATAATGCAATAGATCCTCAACTTAGGTGATGGGAGTGTCTACAGGCTGGCAGAGGAACACTCATTGGCTTAGATAGCACAGGACCCTCCCACTCTGGCTCTCATTGGTTGAGACAGCACAGGACACCCTGCCACCCTGGTTGCCATTTGTTGAGAGCCTTCAATAACACTTCCCTAGTGGCTTAGAGGGTAAAGCGTCTGTCTGCAATGCCAGAGACCCGAGTTCAATCCCTGGGTTGGGAAGATCTCCTGGAGAAGGAAATGGTAGCCCACTCCAGTATTCTTGCCTCGGAAATCCCACGGACTGCGGAGCCTGGTAGGTTACTGTCCATGGGGTCGCAAAGAGTCGGACACCACTGAGCCACTTCACTTCACTTTCAATAACACTTAAAGGGAAGATAAATGCTGTCCAATATGTATGTGTATGTCGTATGTATACATATACAGTGTAATATTGTAACTATTTGGCATTAATTATAAATTTTAAGGAAAATACTCAAGAGGTAAATAGATTATATGTGGGTGCCGTGAGGAACCAAATTAAATGGGGCATGTGTGTGTGTGTGTTCTAATGACTACAAAGTCTACATCGAAAGCTCACCTTTTCCATTCGAGTCACAGATTTGTGTGTTCAACTGCCTATTGGACATATTCTCACCCAACATGTCTTCAACTGAGCTCACATTTCCCCTAAACTCTTCCCCACCAAACCTGGTCCTCCTGAAAGTTCCAGTTCAGTAAATAGCATCAGCACAGACCCAGCCATCCAAGTAAAAAACAGGAGCAGCATCCTTCATTCTCTGCCCACGCTGTCTATTACATCATTTCAGTCATCAAATCCTGATCTTAAATTATACTGACCTGACCATCAAATTCTACTACTTTATTACCCATTGAACATGTCCAGATGTTTCCATCCCAGGTGGCACCATGCCATGTGGCAACCCAATAAATGAAACCCTTTGCTACAATTGAGCTTTGCCTTTTATGATGGGAGAAGGGTACATAGTACCTAGAAAACAGAGAGAAGGTCAGCTACTTTCATTTAGTGGAGAAGGAATTCTAGCTGGCTTTTTAAAGTAAGCCTATGAGTTACCTTGGTGGACAAGAGAAGAGCATTCTGGATAATCAAAATAGTATAAGTTGTGATGGTTTGAGAATGCATATCAGTTCAGTTCAGTTCAGTATGTTGAGCTTTAAGCCAACTTTTTCACTCTCCTCCTTCACTTTCATCAAGAGGCTTTTTAGCTCCTCCTCACTTTCTGCCATAAGGGTGGTGTCATCAGCATATCTGAGGTTATTGATATTTCTCCCGGCAATCTTGATTCCAGCTTGTGTTTCTTCCAGTCCAGCGTTTCTCATGATGTACTCTGCATAGAAGTTAAATAAGCAGGGAGACAATATACATCCCTGACGTACTCCTTTTCCTATTTGGAACCAGTCTGTTGTTCCATGTGCATATACCAAATACAAATACTTGTACGTGCCTGTTCATAGCAATTTCGTTCATAATAGCCAAAAGGTCAAATTCTCTCAGTCGTGTCTGACTCTTTGTGACCCCATGGACTATGTAGTCCATGGAATTCTCCAGGCCAAAATACTGGAGTGGGTGGGCGTTCCCTTCTCCAGGGGATATTCCCAACCCCGGGATTGAACCCAGGTCTCCCACATTGCAGGCAGATTGTTTAGGAGCTGAGCCATCAGGGAAGCCCAAGAATACTGGAGTGGGTAGCCTATCCCTTCTTCAGCCTATCTTCCTGATTCAAGAATCGAACCGAGGTCTCCTGCATTGCAGGCAGAGTCTGTAGCCAAAAGGTGGCAACAACCCAATGTCCATCAATAGATAAATGGATAAGCAAATTGTGGTATATACATACAATAGAGTATTATTCAACCATAAAAGGGGATGAAGTGCTGACAGATGCTACTATGTGAGTGAGCTTTGAAAATGATGTTTTTCAACAATGCTAAGTGTGAAGCCAGATCAAAGGTTACATATGGTATGATTCCACATAGAGGATATCATCCATAGAGACAGAAAGCAGATTGATAGTTGCCAGAGACTAGGGGAGAGAGAAACAGGAAGTAATTTCTTAATGGGTACAGGGTTTCCTCTTGGGATTATGAAAATATTTTGAAATGTGATAGAGATGGTGGTTGTATAACATTATGAATACTAATTGCCAGTGATTTGTTTACATGAAAATGGTTAATTTCATGCTACATGAATTCTACTATAATTAAAAAATATTTTTTATTTAGGGGGATAAGGGAGAAGTAGTTAGAAATAATTGTGAGAAAGTGAGCAAAAAATAATCTAAGAAGGACCATAGCTGGAGATGATGAAGGATCTTTGGGATATATCCAAACTCTCATTCTTATGGATTACGGATACAGTATTAAAGCCAAAAGATATGTAGATAGTATCTTACCTGACTAGGGTAAGATCTGTGGTTCTTGATTCCTCTTGAAGTCCCAACATTGATCGAATCCTCTTTAGAATATGGTTTCCAGACATACTCATCATTGTACTGTGTTTGATTAGGAATAGGATCACCAAGTGAATATGTATATCCTAGCCTTCTGGTACTTTTCTGACTATAAGAAAAGAGTGGAAACCAAACTAAGATTTACATAACAAATTTCACAACAGTACACATGTCAAACAATTTTTCAAAGATTGGCTGGCTTAAGGCTTGATGCCAGAAATAATTCAATATCTAGGTTTCCCTGAAACAAAACAATCCTGTATCTTGGGATGGCTCTTAACAAAAGTATGGGAGTCCTAATATGAAATTTAAGAGAATAATCTGAAATTCATTAAATTTTTAATTAATTTTTTAAAAAAGAACTGAGTACTCTTCTGTATAAACAAGTAGTTCAGTGTAACCACATACTTGGTAAAGAAAAGTTTCTATGAAAAGTATTCCAGTTAATAAAAGGAAGAAATATAAGAATTAGGATACCAATGGTTTTCAAGTCCCTACTGAAATAATGAAATGATCAGCAGTTGCCACTGTGACTATACACACAAAAAACCACCTATTAAATATTTTTGTCAAAATACTCAACCTGAATCAGATGAAGTCTTTGGAATATCAGATTACAGGAAATAGATGAAAAGGAGGATGTTTTTAAATGATATGATGAGGGTGGAGTCAGAAAAAGTCCAGAAGAATAACTTGCTTCTTTGACAAAGAAATTCTCAAAAAAAGAAAGAAAGAAGAAGAACCTGTAGATTAAGTGAATAAAGATAATACAATGTGTAGACCTTGTCTGGATTCAATTTCTAGCCAACTTTTTTTTTTTAATTATGAGACAATTGGGGAAATTTTTATTGCTGATTGGCTATTTGATATTAAGGAATTGCTTTTTTGCAAAGTATGTATTATTGCTGCTGCTACTGCTAAGTCGCTCCAGTCGTGTCCGACTCTGTGCGACCCCATAGACGGCAGCCCACCAGGCTCCCCTGTCCCTGGGATTCTCTAGGCGAACACTGGAGTGGGTTGCCATTTCCTTCTCCAATGCATGAAAGTGAAAAGTGAAAATTGAAAGTGAAGTTGCTCAGTCGTGTCCGACTCTCAGCGACCCCATGGACTGCA
Organism: Oreotragus oreotragus; assembly: GCA_006410675.1. Lineage (NCBI taxonomy): Eukaryota > Metazoa > Chordata > Mammalia > Artiodactyla > Bovidae > Oreotragus > Oreotragus oreotragus. The sequence continues at coordinate 282,466 of SJYX01022544.1, read as the reverse complement.
GCCCACCAGGCTCCTGCACCTATGGGATTTTCCAGGCAAGAGTACTGGAGTGGGGTGCCATTGCCTTCTCCGAATGGTATTGTTACATATTTTAAAGAGTTGGTATCTTTCAGAGAGACATAAAAACATGTTTAGAACTGTGTGTGTGTTGGTCACTCAGTTGTGTCCAACCATCTGCAGCCCCATGGACTGCAGCTCACCAGGCTCCTCTGTCTTTGGGATTCTCTAGACAAGAATACTGGAGTGTGTTCCCATCCCCTTCTCCAGGGTATCTTCCTGACCCAGGGATCAAACCTAGGTCTCCTGCATTGCAGGCAGACTCTTCACCATCTGAGCTACCAGGGAAGCCCAAATATTTAGAATTAACATGATATAATGCCTGGATTTTGCTTCAGTATTATTGAGTGGGAAGGCTAAGTGGAGGATATACATTAAAAATGTCCATATGTTGTTGATTATTATAGCTGGATGATAATTGGGAATTTATTGTATATTCCTTTTTGTATGTCTAAAATATTTCATGTTGACTTAAGAAAAAAAAAGAGGGATGGGTTAGATTCAGGTTCTGTTCGTAAGAAACCAAACATCTGGAAAGTGGGATCCATCTGGATGCTGGACTGTTTCACTTGTCATTCAGATGAGCTGATGCAAGCATGACTGTGGTCCTAAATCAAACCGAAGTCATCAAAGGTACATGAAGATTTTTGCAAAGGGAACACAGCACAGGTTACTTTAAAGGAATCGATCTGCACATCTGCATTTCTCTATATACTCTTTCCTAATGTGTCTCCCCAAGTACACATCTCCATATCTATGTGGGTCTTCCCCGAGTCTCCCATCTCTCGCTCCCTGCATTCTTCTTCATCACTATGCTTTGGGGTATAAGCTACCAACCGTGAGAAGGGTGCTGGCAAGGGAAACTTCATTATAGTGCATTCAGGGAGCCCTCTTGTAACCCAAATTCCCACCGACCCAGGACTTGCTGTTCTAGGTCAAGAGTAAAGGGTGGGACTGTAACCAGAGTACCCTGGCCTGTGTGGGGATGTCCTGAATGTAGGTATGCTGTAGATGGTGTGGCTGAGAGTAACAGCTAGTTTTCCCTTTCCTAACAACTATCAGATGTTCATCCCTCTCTAAGGAGAGCTTCTAAGAGAGAAGAGAATATAGATTGCTGAAAATGGCTCTTTCACTCACATCTTTAAATGTAAGCATTTTTCCAGCTTTTAAAAAAGTCCCTAGGATATGTCAACAGCAGGAAAGAAGAGCATCTCTGTGAAGATGAAACAGTACAGGATGGCAATGCTGATTCTTTTCAGTGTAACTGGAATCTTTCTGAGACTATCACATTTTTAAAGATTTACTGTATAAAACTGGTACATGAAAATCTTGTGATCTTTTTTCAGATTTTTTTTTAAATTCATCATTCAATAAGATACTTAAATCTACTTTTTAAACCCATATGTATTATGAAACATTTACTTCAATATAGCCAATCCTCATTTTATTTTATTATGTAAAATATTTAATACATGAAAGTATATGCTAGCTTGTTATCCTATTAATTTTACATGTATAACTATATGCTAACCTATATAACTTTTTCCTTTCATTAAATGCATAGTAAATATTTGTTTGGTATCTAAAGAAATCAATTAAATTGTTTCTGATTTTTATGCATGGTATTATTTAATTATTTCCCAAAGTCAAGCACCAGAGTTTTGCACACATGAGAATATATTTAACTAAGAAACCTCATTTTTTTATCATACTCCTGACTTCAAAGACAGCTTACATATATAGCTACACATTTCACTATTATTTTTATTACTTGGATATAATTAATCATATTAGATTTAAATCGGTTTACACTTCCCCATCTACTTTTAATAATCTTCACTAAAATACGCTTTCCATAATTTATCAGTAGTTTTCACAATATTTCTCAAAATATATTTTAACATTTATTTGAACTATAAGTGTAGCCAGATTATATTTCAACAGGACGTAAACCTAATTTCACTTGCTGGTTGGACAATGACTGATTTTACCAGCTAGGTAAGTCTGGTATAAACTGCATGAGTTAAATCTTCAGCACAAAGATTTGGAAAAAAATAGATTTAAAGTATGTAATGATAAAAAAATATTATATTGGAAGACATTTACTGAAATTAATGTTCCTATTTTCCAAGTCCTTTTTGAGTATATAATATGAAATAAGTTTCTTCCAAGTGAGGGAGTAACAGATGTAATTTAATAATCATTTGTTAAGACATGCCTTTTCACGTCTCAGAAAACGAGATAGGGAATAACTCAATAACTGGATGACAAATCATCTAATTATTTGCTTTCAATAAAAGTGAAGGAGTACCCAACCAAGCTGTCAGCCAATCAATCATTAAAAATCACCTGTGATTTTGCCATAAAACCCATTAAGAGTTCAGAGTATTGAATGGCAATGCTTCACTAGAACTCCTTTCATTCACATCTACTTAATTATGAGAACAAAGCTTTTCAATGTGAGCATTTATAAATTTTAAAAAAAAAGTAAGCAGGAAAAATTGATGCTGAGTGTGGTCTTATTCCAAAAATAATAACACTCAAATATGGAGACATGAAGTAATTGAAAACAAAACATCCCCATTTATCTCATTAAGATGCAATTCCAAAAAATTTACTTTTTGTGTTTAGTAATTATCAACAATTTGTAATGTGTTTATTGCTTTCAGCAATTCTGTACTAAAAATAATTGTGATAACTCAATACTTGGAATCATATAACATGTTTAAAAATTAATTTCAATTAATATACTGAAACAGTTGCAAAGAGGTATAATGGAGTGATCAATAAATTGCTTTCAAACACAAAATATATTAGAGCAGAGTAAAATTCTATGGAGGAAGTGGACTGGGAGTAAGAGTTGAAGAAGGAAAGAGAATGAAATAAATAATCTATTAAAGAAAAGCTTGTTTGTATATATTTTTTAAAGGGTCAGAGAGTATCAGTTTGCTAAGATGGTTAGATTACTCACTGGTTATATGCAAAGAAACGATTTAATGGTCTTGTTTTAAAATGTCAATATTCAGGATGGGTTGGAAGTTGTATGTTTTACAGCTATTTTAATTTATGGTGAGAACTTTGCTGTGAACTTTAAAAAGACATGAATTTGGAGACCGCTAATCGAGACTCCTTAAGTGCCCATTTGGTTTTGGCTTTCATCCCGAATGTTTCCTCTTCAGACAGCCGTTACTGTCAGATGGCAAATCTCCCTGTAGGGGACATGATGTGACTCCGTGGGATAGCAAGCAACTCGGAAATCAAGAGTCTCGCAGCCCTGTGCTTTTTGGAAGTCTGTCATAAATATTAGGCTGGGGGAAAATGAACGGAAATCTGGGGGGTAACTTCTTCATGCTAGCCAGGAGACTAGTGTGTTCAACTTGTCCTCAGAACAAACATGTTAATCAGGAGTCATCATTCCCACTTTGCCAACCTTAAAACTTTTAGCAGAAGTAAAACTGGGCTTGTTGCTTGTCTAAGGTAGCAGAGAAAATAAGGGCTAATTAGAACAGGGAGCTGAGGTTCAGCTCAGAACCCATTTCTGCCTGACTGCACTACTGCAGTCTGGCCGATATGCCACTGGACTTCTCAACAACATGCACTTCTAAGGTGAAAAGATCCTCTACATTGGAAGCAATCTACAGAGTAAATATGGGCAAGGGAGGGTCCTCCATGCTGATTTCCCGTCAACCACTGATGCAATGAAAGATGGCAGCCCCACCCTTGGTCACCCACCAACAAGTTTAGAGGGGCAGCTGATGGAGAGAAATTCCCACCACCCTCGGTTCAGGTGGAGCTGGGGAGAAGCTACAAGGCAATATTGCTTTAGGAACCAATAGTTGGAGGGGTAAAGGTAAAGGTAAGCGGACCTTGACCTTGTTCGACCTTCTAAGACAACAACTGGGTGGAAGTGCTAACAATTCCTCACTTGTCCATTCATTCAGTTGTTATTGCCTACCTCCTATAACCCAGGTAATGGACTCAATTCATGCTCCATGCTTAGGTAGCACAATTATATTAACTATATGCTGACTCTGTTGTAAAGCATGACACACAGTGTCTTTATGAAGGATCCATGTATTAAATTTCTAAATCTCCCTATAGGGACTTGGGACACTGTTTTAAGGTGAAAACCCTCTCTGACACTTGGAGGAGACCTGTGTGTGCATTGGGCCTTATCTGAATGCATTTTCTATAAGCCTTCTCTGATTACTCTTTATCAGTTTTGGACTCTGAATAACAAAAGACAGGTGAACAAGTTCAAGTGTGTACATTAATCGGGCACGAATAGGGATGTACCGAAACAAAGCAGGTGCTGTTCCTGTCTTAGGTGTGAATGAAGTCTTCATCGTGGTGGCATAAGAGTCCCAACTGGTATCACCTGCTAAGAGCACAATAAACTGGTTTTAAATGTGGCAGACAGCATATTTTGATCAAATGTTATTTCAATACTTAAAGCAATTTTGCAAGAGACAAACATTTTGAATGGTAATGTAGAGTTTAAAGGAATGAAGGCCAACTTGTGAGCTCCACCAAGGAAGAAGGGAAGCTCAATTTAATCATCTGAGTTTCCCCCCTAAATAAAAATGTGTTCAGCCATGTCTGATCCTTTGAGACCCCATGGACTGTAGCCCGCCAGACTCCTCTGTCCATAGGATTTGCTAGGCAAGAATACTGGAGTAGTTTGCCATTTCCATCTCCAGGGGATCTTCCCGACCCAGGGATCCAACCCATGTCTCCCACGTTGGCAGGCAGATACTTTACCACCGAGCCACCTGGGAAGCCCTCCTTTAAGTTACTCGAAGAAGTCTGTTGTTTTCCTTGAGAATTCACATAAGGCTGTTTTCAAGAATTTGAGCAATACATAAAAATATAAAGGGAGTTCATCTGAAATTCTAGCATCTTAATGCACTCACTATCACTGTTCTAATGCCTGACTTTTCATGCATCATATTGGATACATCTGTAAATGAATGAACTGATTTTACACAAAGGGGGTCATAGTTTGCAAGTCAGGTTCTCTGCTGGAGCCCTTCTCCTTACTCTTTCCTGCTCATGCTGTCCTCATCCTCCCCATCCCGCCTCCCATGTTAACAGTTGTGCCTGTTTCTTTCCAGACTTTCAGACCAGCAGATACAACCATATACAGATTGATGTATATGTACATCAAACTGGTTTGTAAAATATTTTATTTTTTAAATTTCCCCTATTCTTTTTTTGGCTATATGACATGGCATGTGGGATCTAATTCCCTGGCCAGGAATCAGACCCATGCCTCCTGCCTTGGACTTGTGGAGTCTTAACCACTGGACTGCGAGGGAAATCCCAATGTATTGGGTTTTAGTCCTATTTTGTTTTACAAAAACAGGCTCATCCTACACAAAGTAACCTTTGTGTATCTCTTCTATCTGTCACTTAACAGCATGATATGAAAATCCCTCGTCTGGTGCAGCTCCAATTCATTCTTTGTAATGACTGCACAAGATTGTGTGGTATAGTGAAGTCACTCAGTTGTGTCCAACTCTTTGCGACCCTGTGGACTATAGCCGACCAGGATCCTCCATCCATGGGATTTTCCAGGCAAGAATACTGGAAGGGGTTACCATTTCCTTCTCTAGTGGATCTTCCTGACCCAGGGATCGAGTTAGGGTCTTCCGCATTGCAGGCAGACTCTTTACCAGCTGAGCCACCAGGGAATACCATTGTATGGTATAGATGTTCTTTAAAGCTATAAGAGTGGGTGAGCTCAGCAAGGGACGGAGTGTCATTAGAAGAGCTGATGTCCGAAAGCTGAGGCCCAGGCTTGCCCAATGTCAAGAGGTTTGGGAGATGAGGAACAGCTGGAGAAGGAGGCTGAGAAGAGTGTGAGATGAGCAGAGAACCAGGAGGCTGTGGATGGCAGAAGGAAAAAGGAGGTTCCAGGAGGAGGGAGGGACCACCTACAAGGCAAATGCTGTCACTCAGTCATGTCTGATTCTTTTCAACCCTACGTACTATAGCCTGCCAGGCTCCTCTGTCCATGGGATTCTCCATGCAAGAATACTGGAGTGGGTTGCCATGCCCTCCTCCAGGAGATCTTCCCAACCCAGATACCAAACCCAGGTCTCCTGCATTGGCAGACCCTAGAACTAATCTGCCCAACCTCTCATTGCCAACAGAGTACCACCAAATTACTTGGGAATATAGTTTTAAGTTTTAATTCAGTGGTCATTTGCTCCTTCATATCTTGGCAGTTACCTGTGGCTTTTTACAGTTCACTAACACCTGGGTGAAATGATCCCTTCACATTTGGTGAGTCTCACCTCCACCTGAGGCTCCCCTAGTCTAACGAGAGGCTTAGCCCCTGCCTGTCATGTTCTGTCCCTCTGCCTGCAGACTCCTGTCTACTCTCTGATCCCGTCATACTAGAAATGACATTATCCTTTGATTCTCCTGCTTATGGGACTCACTTTACACTTTAAAGCATTTTATTCCAATTGCAGAATTAATGTTCTTTGTTGAGAGAATTTCAAGCATAGACAAGTGAGTGGGGAGAAACTGTGAGGTGGTGTTGCTCTCTAAATAACCGTCACTGAGCCTGACTTGAAGCTCTGAGTTTGACTCTTAGAGAAATCAGGAAGTTTTTTTCCAAGCAAGCAACACCAACCTAGACCCCATCACTCTTGGCAGATGCAAGTAAGGATGTGAGGTGAGGAACATCCTGGATTATCTGTGGGACCCTAAATGCAATTTCACATCCTCATAAGAGAGAGGCAGAGGGAGGATGAGGAGGCCATTGTGAGCATGCAGGCTGAGACTGGAGTGATAGGGCCGCAGGTCAAGAATGCCAACAGCCACCAGAAGCTGGAAGACGCAAGGCAGGACTCTCCCTGGAAGCCACCAGAGGGGGTGCAGCCATGTCAATAACTTGATTTCAGGCTTCTGGTCTCCAAGATGTAAGAAAATAAATTTCGTTCATGTTAATTTATGATAGCCTTTGGAATGAATACAGCACTTAAGAGCCAGTTGATAGTAATAGTTCGATAGCAATCAGCCCACGGTGGTCATCATCGACCTCATCCTATTTTGAGACCGGACCTGGGCAGTGACACATCAGACCCACTTTTTGGAGGGTGACCTTCCAGCAATGGAGGATGGAGCAGCATGGAGTGACTCTTAGAGACTTGAGACTGGGTGTGAAGGGGCAAACTCCCTCAAGGGGAAGAGGCACTTTGGAGACAGAATCAATGAGACCTGGTGATGCCCTTGAGGTGTCAGTGCCCTCCCCTCTACTTTGAGCAGCTGGGATCCTCCTCTGCACTTTCGAGTCTAGGAGGACAAGGAGTGTCATTTTGTACATGAGTCTGAGGCTTTCCTGTGACATCCACAGGCATGTGGTAGATGAATATTTTGGTCTGAGCTTGAGCAGGAGTTTATGAGCTAAAGATTTTAGAGCCACGAATTGGCATTTGAAGCCCTGTGGCAGGATGTGGCCACTCAGACAGAGTATATGAACCAAGAGGGATACACCTTGGAGGATCGCAACATTCCCAGGAAATGGAGGGCAGAGCAGACAGTGAAAGAAACCAAGACAGCGCGGCTAGATAGGGAGACGAGATTCAAGGGGAATGAAAAGGGGGAGATCCTGGGGAGGAGCACCCCCCACACACACACGCACCTTCCTCTGCCTCTCCTGTTTGCCTGGACACCACAGAGAAATTCGGCGTAGCAAATATTTTTGTATTAATTTTTTTTTCATCTGCTATTTGTAATTTACAAAGGGATGAATGGGATGAAAGTATACATTTCATTCATTCTCCCGGGACTGCAATCCTAGGGAATTTACAGTTGAACAATCCCCACTCCTCTGGAGCCACCAGGGAACCACAATTACCCAGCTAGAGGGCTGCAGTGGGTTATTATTGCCATGAGAAAGGCTAGGATGGAGCTGACTACACAGTAATCATGCCACTAGCATCTCAGCTAGAGAGAGTGGCTCTCCCTCCACCGACACAAAAAGCTGAGTTAGTAAACCCGCGGCATTTGCATGCAGAATTAGTACTAAAAGCCCTGCCTCTGTTAGACACAAAATCCCTTTGAAAGAAAGGGAAGCGAAGCTTAGAAGAGAGCGCCAACGTCTCTAGTTCCCAGCCTCTGCTGCCTATGCGCCTGGGGCTCGCGTCTCTGCACTCTTCAGCCCTGTCCCCCTTTCTGGGCTGTTTCTCAGATCCTGCCTGGGATCAGAGCTCCCCACCACCGTTCCGTCTTTGTCTTTACCCTTGTTCTCCCAAAGGCGTCAGTCCCCACTTTCCCTTGTACCCTCCTGGGCATTTCACGGGGCGTTTAAACAACTGCGCGTTTTAGGGAGGGGTTTGGCAGGAGTTAGGGCGAAGGGCCGGGGAGAGGCAAGGTCGTGAACGCCCTTTCATTCTCCCTGAATTCCCAGCCTCTATTTAAATTGAGTTCCATCCGTAAGAGCGCGGCATCTTGAAGACCTAGGAAGCCTTTGCCCTAGGTACCCCAGCTCCAGGAGAGACCCCGCCCCCGAACCTCGCCGGGCCAGGTGGCAGGGTCCGCAGGCTTACTTGGCCGTCTCTTGTTGCCATGTTGAGAAGGGCACGCATCTTCCGGCCCAGGCTCTGCCATTCTTGCTCCAAGAGGCCGTCGTCGAGGGGCGCTTTCCACCAGTTCGACTGGGTGCTGCGGTGGAGGCTGTTTTGTGACGCGTCGCCATGGAGACGCAGGAGGCTCCCGACAGCTCATCCCCGGTGCACCAAGGTGCTGAGCGCTTCACCAGGCCGGCTGAGGACACGGTGCGATGGTAAAAAGATGTGTTTCTAGTGCCATGGATACCTTACGTTTGTGTATTTGTGTAATTCATGCAATGAGCTTTCCTGAGCACTGTCATAGATTTGGGGAGAGGAGCAAAAGGGGATTAGACTGAAAAGAAAGTAATATTGTCCGACTTTAACTGCAAATGTTCGTCTTTGCGCAGTTTTCAGCTTAGGCGAATGAAGGCTAAGTTGTCAGGGATCTTGCAGGCTCTGAGCTAGAGGAAGTAGGTATCGAGCAAGAAGACAAAATCACAAGTCATGTGTGTCAGTGGAACTAGAGCCAGAGTCTCTGAGATAGCTCCATGCTATCAAACGGGTGACCCCAACCCAGGAATTAGGGGACAGTGGGAAGGCGGAAAGTGTGTGGGGAAAGAGGACTGAGCAGGGATGTGCGGGACCCCATTCTCCTCACCAGGCCATGTTCCTGGCACCAAACACCGTGTTTTGTACTTGTTGATTTAACTGTTCTTCTGTCCCCACAGACTGGACTGTGTCTAGCATTTTCACAGCATGTAGAGGGTTTTATATTACTGGAAGCTACCTGGTAATCTGGTACATACTAGCTGTTTAGTAATATTGAATATCTCCAAGTTAGCATACAGCTATTACCCACTTCCTTAGCTGGTAAAGAATCTGCCTGCAATGAGGGAGATCTGTGTTCCCTGGGTTGGGAAGATCCCCTGGAGAACGGAAAGGCTACCCACTCCAGTATTCTGGCCTGGAGAATTCCATGAACTGTATAGTCCATGGGGTGGAAAAGGAGTCAGACATGACTGAGCGATTTTCACTATCATTACCCACTTAGGGCTTCCCAGGTGGCGCTAGTGGTAAAGAACCTGACTGCCAATACAGGAGATGCCAAAGGCTCGGGTTCAATCCCTGGGTCAGGAAGATCCCCTAGAGAAGGGAATGGCTACCTATTCCAATATTGTTGCCTGGAGGAGTCCATGGATGGAGGAGGCCATGGATGGAGGAAACTGGGAGGCTACAATCCAGGGCTCGCAAGAGTCAGATGTGACTGAAGTGACTTAGCATGGGTTACCCACTTCAGTGCAAAGAGAAAACAGTAAATATGCATTGGAGACTGCCAGCTCCACGTTTAAAAAGCAATTTACAACAATCACTTATCCTTTCAAGGAGTTATTCTAACACAGACCTTAGATAAACATGTTTACATGCAAGTGCTAAAAAAGTCTTCATTTTTAGCCTAGAAATGAAGTGCTAAACAAGAATTTTCTGAGAGTAGAGTCCCATCCATGTAATGGAATGAATATAACACATTTAGACTCTGAAATTTGTTGCAATGAATGGTGGGACACACAGACGTCTGTCGATGTTATTAGAAGGATGCATCTAAATTAAGATTTAGTAGTGAAGTCTAAATTAAGCAAGTAACACCCAATAACAGATTACTGTCTGGAAATAGTAGAGCTCATTAGCATAGTATAATTTAAAAGAGGTATATTTTAAAAATAGAGCAGTGAGTATATAGAATTTTAAAAGTAAGTTTTTGTTAATATCTTATGCTTGTCTTCTCCGGGCAGGCTGTGAAACGGGCAAGGGGTGGTGTGGGGTGGGTACACACTGAACTGAGAGCCAGAAGATCTGTCAGTTTTTACCTGGGGGCCTTGGGCGCAAAGCAGATACAGTTCCAAGTTTCAGATTCCTTATCTGTAAAGTGAATATACAAGTACCCACCTCACTGGACTGTAAAAATGAATAATTCTAACGATACTTTATAAATCATAAAGCCATACACACCTATGGTATTGCTGTTTTGTCTTATTGCTCTTCTGATCTTCATTCCTTTTTGTAGTCTTTCTGCTTCAAAGTGGATGGTTCTTACAGGTTCATTTCATGGTGAGCAGCACAGTGCTCTTCTTGCCTTTGAACTTGGGTTCCTTGAGGCAACTAGAGACTCCCCTGGTGGCTCAGACGGTAAAGCGTCTGCCAACAATGCAGGAGAGCCTGGTTCAAACCCTGGGCCGGGAAGATCTCCTGGAGAAGGAAATGGTAATCCATTCCAGTATTCTTGCCTGGAAAATCCCATGGACGGAGGAGCCTGGTAGGCTACAGTCCATGGGGTCACAAAGAGTCAGACACGACTGAGTGACTTCACTTTCACTTTCACTTGAGGCAACTCCATTTAAGGATTAAGTAGAAACATTTCCCTTTCTTCTTTCTCTTAACAGGTACTAAGCACCGGAAGTCAGCTGTATGAGGTATGTTAGAGGCATTAAGGGTTATTACTGGAGCTTTGGGGTGGGTGTGTGGGTGGGAGGCCGTGAAAGCAACCTAAAAGGAATTGACTGAGCTGAGCTCCCTTGGAGAGTAAGATCAAACCAGTCCATCCTAAAGGAAATCAACCCTGAATATTCACTGGAAGGACTGATGCTGAGGCTGAAGCTCCAATACTTTGGCCACCTGATGGGAAGAGCTGACTCATTGGAAAAGACCCTGATGCTGGGAGGGATTGAAGGTGGGAGGACAAGGGGATGACAGAGGATGAGATGGTTGGATGGTATCACTGATTCGATGGACATGAGTCTGAGCCAACTCCAGGAGATGGTGAAAGACAGGGAAGCCTGGTGTGTTGCGGTCCATGGTGTTGCAGAGTCAGACACGACTGAGTGACTGAACAAGCTTCCAAGAGCACTCAGAAGGCAACCGGGTGAGAGGGAGTGGCGCCCAAAGCCTGAGTGAGGCCCCAGAAGCGGGGAACCGCCTGTGTCCTTCAAAACCCCTGAGAACTTGGTGTTGCCATTCTATGAAAGAGGAGGGGGAAAGCCTAGCGGAAGCCCCAGCAGCCACTCTGGGAAGCTTGGGCTCCACCTGAACGTGAGGAGAATGCACTGAAGTGGACTGGGCAACAGTGTGAAGGGTCCCGTCGGCAGTTTAAGTAAATCCTCTTTTCCAGGAGTAAGAGAGGCAAGGTTCCACATCCCCTGCCAAAGTGAGTCAATCACACAGAAACTAAGACATCGACTCTTCCAATACACCTTTGAAAGAGTTTTGAATTGATCAAAACCAAATGGGGGCTTCCCAGGTGGTGCTAGTGGTAAAGAACCCACCTGCCAATGCCGGAGACATAGAGAGGCAGGTTTGTTCCCTGGGTCAGGAAGATCCCCTGGAGAAGGAAATGGCAACCCACTCGAGTATTCCCTAGAGAATCCCACGGACGGAGGATTCTCCCCAGCTGCAGTCCATGGGGTCACAAAGAGTCAGACGCCACTGAAGCGACTTGGCGCACACACAAAACCAGTTGAGTAGCTGCATCGAATGGGTTAAATGTTAACTGGTTATTCCCAATTTAAATAGTTACCATCAGTTTCTGTCTGCCACGCACATGGACAGAAGACGCATGAGATGAAGAAGGACGGAGGTGGGTGGTGGAGGGAGGAGACAGCAAGGAAAGAACACTTGGATTTTGCCCGTGTAAGANCTGGGCAACAGTGTGAAGGGTCCCGTCGGCAGTTTAAGTAAATCCTCTTTTCCAGGAGTAAGAGAGGCAAGGTTCCACATCCCCTGCCAAAGTGAGTCAATCACACAGAAACTAAGACATCGACTCTTCCAATACACCTTTGAAAGAGTTTTGAATTGATCAAAACCAAATGGGGGCTTCCCAGGTGGTGCTAGTGGTAAAGAACCCACCTGCCAATGCCGGAGACATAGAGAGGCAGGTTTGTTCCCTGGGTCAGGAAGATCCCCTGGAGAAGGAAATGGCAACCCACTCGAGTATTCCCTAGAGAATCCCACGGACGGAGGATTCTCCCCAGCTGCAGTCCATGGGGTCACAAAGAGTCAGACGCCACTGAAGCGACTTGGCGCACACACAAAACCAGTTGAGTAGCTGCATCGAATGGGTTAAATGTTAACTGGTTATTCCCAATTTAAATAGTTACCATCAGTTTCTGTCTGCCACGCACATGGACAGAAGACGCATGAGATGAAGAAGGACGGAGGTGGGTGGTGGAGGGAGGAGACAGCAAGGAAAGAACACTTGGATTTTGCCCGTGTAAGATAAGAGAGTCTAGTGGGGGAAGAGGGAACGGGTCAGGTAGAGGGTTATTACCTGAAAGGAGAGAAGAGTAACCAAGTTCATAGGCCAAGGCTAAGGAGCCACGAGAGAGAACTTGACCCTCCAGGGAGGGTGGATGGGGCCCCAGCCTGGAGGAAGTAGACGTGCCAGGAAGCGGTCCCCAAACTGAGCATGTCTGCCACCACCTGGGCATCTGGTGAGGACACAGGTTCTGAGTCAGCAAGTCAGGGCAGAGGGTGGGGAGAGGGTAAGATTCTGCTTTTCTAACAAGACTCACAGGTGATTCACAACATTTGAGATGGATAGATCTAGAGCCTTGTCCCGGGACCAGCAGCCTTGGCATCACCTGGGAGCTTGTTAGAAACACAGACACTCAGGCTCCTTCCAGACCTCCTGGATCAGGATCTGCAGCCTCACCCTCAAGAGATTCCAGGGCACATTCCAGGGCACATTCCACCCTGAGGAGCTCTGCTTCGGTTGACATGAGATGCGAGTTTGGAGAGGGAGTGGGAAAGAGTTGGTGGGAGACTCGGCTGGTGGCTGCTTCCAAAAGCCCAAAAAAGGTCACAGATACTCTTCAGCAATGCCAAGTGCTTTGGGTACCAATATGATGAGTGGGGTTTTTCTGACTTGCTTGTTATATTTGGGCAAAAGACTTCCTGTTACTATGTGGTATGCAGTGCTTTTATTTTTATTCAAGTCTCTTCATGTAAAAAAAAAAAAAATACTGCCATTTCTCTTTTAGCTGATTGATTACCTTGTAAAACATTTCCTTAATTTCTGTGATGGACTCTGTTATTAAGTGTTCTCTAGGGAAACAGAACCAATAGTGTGTGTGTGTACAGAGACTTAGTTTAAGGAATTCCCTCCCACACTTGTGGGGCCTGGCAATTCCTAAATCTGCAAATCCTTAGTAGGCCAGCAGGCCAGAGGCCCAGGATGGCCTGGGGCAGAACAAGGTTCAGGTGTTCCTGAGGTCACCTGGTTCCTGTCTGCCACCAAGAGGGGATGTGGTGAAGCAATCCAAGAATGACTATCCTTCCATTGAAAAATCCAGAAAAGACAATCCCATACTAGTCTCTATTAGGACAGTCCAGTTTAACAGGGTAAATTCTAAGCTCTGCTTCTAACTTGCCACTTACCAAACTCACATTTTATTCAAATAAAGCCATAACAGCAAGTTCAGACCTTTGATTCTATCAAAACCTTGTCAATCGTACATACATGTGACCTCCCTCCCGGGCCATCTCTGTGGTCTCTGATTCTTGAGTTTTTGTCTTCTTTGAACTCTTAAGAGTAATTATTCATGCCTTACACTGTTGGTTCTCTTAAGTTTATTCAAGCCATGAGATTCAAGTGTGAACATTCATTTAAAGTCTGTTGGACCAGCATTTATCCTTCCAAATGAATGTTCTCTTCTTCAAAGTAATCATTTATTATAATGACACTGCTATTGCTGAAAGCATCTTTGAAATGCATTAGAAACTCCGTTCAGAAATTGATGCACATTCTTTTTAATTTCTTAAATACGGGTATAACTTTGCTCTTTGAAGATATAGTACTTGAAACAGAAGACGTTTGAGCTGATAATTAAGGTAGGCAGTCGAGTTAGGCAGTGTTATCCTTTGGCCAAAATTCAAACTCTAACCATGAGGTAATAAGAGAAAAATTCCCTCCTGTAGTTAATGTCCAGATTTGCATTCTTTTGGAACAAATTAATAGCTTCCAAGGCGACACTTTCACTGAGAACTTCTGTAATCTGTCACTTGGATAAATCAATCATTACGTGTTTATTTTAAAACTAAATTTTATACTTACGTGTCATTAACTTTATCACCAAAACTGGAACATAAGCATTTTAGATGCTTTCATTTTTGAATCTGTCCCTGAGCACTGGTACGATTATTCTTATTAGCTGAGCACCTGTCTGTTACAAGACTGGACGCTCCTTGAAAGCAAGGGCCACGTTTTAGGCACCATTACTCACCAGCCCTCAACTTCCCTGGTGGCTCAGACGGTAAAGAATCCACCTATAATGCGGGAGACCTGGGTTCAGTTACTAGGATGGGAAGATCCCCTGGAGGAGGGCATGGCAACCCCTTCCAGTATTCTTGCCCGGAGAATCCCATGGACAGAGGAGCCTGGCGGGCTAAGTCCATGGGGTTTCAAAGAGTCAGACATGACTGAGCAACTAAGCATACACACATATTTCCTTAGAGGCAGTGGGTAAAACTTTGCCAAGTGAATATCGAATGAGTGAATGCACTTGGTTCCAAGTCAACTGATAATAAATTTTAATGATAAAAGAAAACTTTTAGATCTTTAGTCCATTCCTGGAGTGATGACTGATGGCTTTTCAAAAAACGGACTTTGTCAGTTTTTGTGAATAGAGTTTCTATTCCCTTTGGGAAGCATATACTATTGGATATCCACCCAAGGTTTGTTTGCTCTGGTATAAAACTTATTTGATTGTTAATACTCTTCATTTTGCACTGAATTTGAATAATAAACATTTATCATTTTCTGTTATTAAGGAAGATTCCCCTTTTCTGAAACATCAGCATCACTTTTTTTCCTCCAAATACTTCATAGACTTGTTATGCAAAAGAGGCTCTTCTTTTTAAACATTTTTATTTATTTATTTTTGGGTGTGCCCGGCAGCATGTGTGATCCTTGTTCCCCGACCAGAGATCAAACCTGCGCTCCCTGCATTGGAAGAACAGTCTTGACCACTGGACCACTGAGGAAGTCCCCGCAAAGGCTCTTCCTGAGAAAGTAGCTATAAAACCACAGTTCTTACTGTAAGTAAGTTATAAGGCCAACATACCACCTGCATAGCATGATGGAATGGTCACACATATGGGTCACAAATTTAATCAATTCTATATTGAATGCTAAGGAAAAATCTAATTGCACAAATATGGCATGTACCATTTCAAATACAAATGAAAGGACAATAGGTGATGCTATCAAAATGTATCATACAGGAACATTCTTTAAAAGGATAAGAAAATTATACTCGGGACCCATAAATCTTTCTCATTAGAAGCCTATGTAGCGATTCATTCATGCAGGTTTTTATATGTAAATAGGATGATTTTTTTTTCTTTTTGAAGAACTCCACTGTAGCTATGAGATGAAAAATGTATTGATGTGACTACAATGTATTATGATAATGTATAGCTTTCTTCTATTTTGCTTTTTAGTGTTAGGATTGCTAAAAGCTTATAAAAATACCCAACTGACATTATGTGCTTTTAATAGAGAGGACACGGCCGCATACATTATCCTTCTCCCGTCATGTGTGGTGTCACATCATCTGGCCTCTCTCTACACAGACTGCTTTGTTAAGAGGGAGGCCACGGGGGTTCAGATTTCAGGCAGCGGGGGCAGGCTTGCAATCCTACCAGCCTGGCCAGTCCTCCGTCAAGCCTCAGCTCCAATGTTTGTCCTAAGGTTTCATCCTACCAGCAGGATGAAAAACAGACTTGACTTCTGGAGAAAGATTTCCTGGACTTTTTGCTCAGCCACGTTTGCAAGACAGAGGCACTGCTAACCTCATACTTGCTGGGTTTAGGTTCAGACAGGGATGTCCCCAAGCAGAGGGCCAAACCTGGAAATAGGAAGCGTCTTGGGGCAAAACCTGGGTAAGATGGCTCCGCCCGGGAAGCCCCCAGGATGCCAGGGTATGAAGTGCCAGGGTAAGCCAGGGTATGATGCCTGCTGCTTCCCTCTGGCTCTTTGCGGAAGCATTCAAAGGAGAGGAACCTTCCAGCCGTGGGGCCAAAGCCTCCCATCCTGAAGTCAGCTGCATCGGGCTGCCAAGGCATTGCCCTCGGAAACGCAAGGAAGGGGCCTCTGTCGGAGGAGAGGGCCTGGAGGTACCCGCCTCTCCACTCTCTCACGTCCCCTTAGCCCTAGATGCTGGCACAGGCCTGGGGTGTAGGAGGAACTGCGGAACATCCAGCCCAATCAGATAAATGGGTTTGGTGTCTCCTCAGATTCCAGAACGCATGGAAATGGCAATTCTGCCACAAGAGGCTCCATCAGAGATGATCTGGGTGACAGATTGCAGTTAAAAACTTCATCTATTGAACCTGAAAAAAAAGTAAAAAGGGCCTGCATTATTACTATCTCTGGAAAACCAAAACCAAAACCCAACAGTACTTAAAACCCACACAACATCCAACGTAACCATTTCAATGTGAACAGAGAATCCTGGCTTCCCCAGAAAAACTCAAAAGACAGAACATGCTGCTTGCTGTTCACCACGAGGATGCAGATGGTCACTTCCCTCTCCATGGACTGGGCATGCAGGTATCATTTCTCATTTGATGACAGAAGGCCCACAGGTGGGGACCAGATGCCAAGAACAAAGGTCAGTTTCTGAGAAGGAGACTCTAACTGATCACCAGGGCAGAACCAGTGGAGATGCCTGCCTGGCCACTGATGTGTTGTGGCTAGACCAGCTGAGGTGCATAATTATGGCTCAGATGAGCCTTGAGGAATCCTCCCTCCCCGGCTCTGGAGTGGAAGGGGGCCCCAGGGCTGGCTCAGAATAAACTTGCAAGGAAGCACTGCCCAACTTCACACGCCCCTTGGTGTCCCCGGGATAACCAGTGGATGCCCAGGCAGCCTGTAGGACAGAGAGTGAGCAATGGTGAAACAGAGAAAGCCTGCCCAGGCTGCCCTGGTCAGGGGATGAGGCTGGAGGGCATCCAAGGGAGGACCGGGCATCTGGTGTGGGCACAACCAGGCAAGGTAATCTTCCCCCAAAAGGATGAACATATAAACCTCCCCCTCCTCCCACCACCACACAGGGCTGCGATGGAACAGAACATAAAGGCATCTTTGTAAGAAACACCCAGAGAACATAAAGCAACACGGAGGGAGAGAGGAGGAGGAGCGGGGAAGGCAGGAGGGAGGGGGAGACACAGAGACAGAGGGAAGCTGCCTCCAGGACAAGAAATAACTGGGAGTAAGCTTCCCCGGTGGCTCAAGTGGTAAACAATCCACCTGCAATGCAGGAGACCTGGGTTCGATCCCTGGGTCAGGAAGATCCTGGAGAAAGGAATGGCAACCCACTCCAGTATTCTTGCCTGGAGAATTCCACAGAGGAGCCTGGCAGACTATAGTCTTTGGGGTTGCAAAGAGTCAGACATGACTAAACAATTAATACACACTTCAAGCATTTTTGCTAGAAACATTGGAAGAAAGCAACTGTCATTAAAAACAATTAGTGAAGCATCTGTGTTAAAAAAATTTTTTTTTAACTGCAGGTTCATAGAGAATGGTGGATTTTTTGTCTTGAGTGTTTTTCTTTGTTGGCAATAAGCCGCAAGAGTCCTGGTTCAAGGAAGTTGCCTTTCAGCACAGACTAGCCTGGGACAGAGGGCAGGCTCAGCAGAAGACAAATCCAGACAAGACTTGACTGGTGTCACTGCCTTAGCCACACCACCTGAAAAGTCTTGCCAAATCCTGGGGAGGAGCTACTGGATAGAAAATCCAGAATGCACCAGATATGACCTGCAGTTTGTTAAGAGAAGTCTCAAGGGTTATTCTTTAGTGGTCTTAGAAACCCTGGAGAACCTTCCAAATATATTTTTTATAATTTTATTGACTTTATTGGTTTTCTGGCTGTGCTAAGTCTTTGTTGGTGCAGTGGGCTTTTCTCTAGTTGTGGTGGGTGCAGGCTGCTCTCCAGGTGTGATGGGAGGGCTTCCCATTGTAGTGCTTCTCTCGTTGCAGAGCACAGGCTCAATAATTGTGGCGCAAGGGCCTAGTTGCTCTGCGGCAACTTCTGCGGGATCTTCCCAGACCAGGAATGGAGCCCGTGCCTCCTGCATTGGGAGGCAGATTCTTTACCAGGCAGATTCTGAGCCACCAGGGAGGCCCTCCGGGGAAGGCAATGGCACCCCACCCCAGTACTCTTGCCTGGAAAATCCAATGGACGGAGTAGCCTGGTGGGCTGCAGTCCATGGGGTCGCTAACAGTCGGACAGACTGAGCGACTTCACTTTCACTTTTCTCTTTCATGCATTGGAGAAGGAAATGGCAACCCACTCCAGTATTCTTGCCTGGAGAATCCCAGGGACGGGGGAGCCTGGTGGGCTGCCGTCTGTGGGGTCACACAGAGTCGGACACGACTGAAGTGACTTAGCAGCAGCAGCAGCATC
>SJYX01022544.1:179669-263272 GCA_006410675.1 Oreotragus oreotragus | reverse complement strand
GGGTCACACAGGGTCGGACACGACTGAAGTGACTTAGCAGCAGCAGCAAAGAGACCCTTGGTGACAATGAAACCTACTCATAAGAAAGAATTAGAACTAAGAGATGGAGAGAGGTATTGCTATGGGCAATATCTAAGCAAGAGAATCCTGTCATTCCTGAAGTATATTGCTCCTTTGGGTTCTCAATTATATCAACACAAAAATCTCCCCTTTTTCTCCATAAAGGAGTAGGAATTAAGATTTATCACTTTCAAAGGAAAGGGTTCTCATCCAATACCCTTGTCTCACTTTTCCTTTGTGCCACTTTATTTTTTTTTTAATGGAGTTGAAGGCTTTCTGTTTATATTCTGGCCTTGATCTTTTGTCATGGTTTGCCATACATAATTTATTCTACCACTTATTTTTTTACTTTGTTTATGCTATTTCTCATTGCTGAGAAGGTCATAGTTTTATTGGATTTAAATCAACAAGCTTTACCTTTATCATCTTTGGATTACTGGACATGGTTTCTTGGTTGAAAGTGATGCAAACCCAACTCAATCTAGTTCTGATAAAAAGACAATTTATTGGCTAAAAAACCCGAGAATTCTAAAGATGTTTTGTCCTACATCACAACTAGAATCATAACTCCAACCATGTCATTAGGATCATTTCTCTCTCAATCTATTCAATTCTCTGGGCTTCTTTCCCCTTGAAGCTTCCCTCATCTTTTCGGAAACGTGGCCCATATTATTACATTTCATGGTTCCAAAGGAATAGAGAAAAATTGTCCTGATGGATTGGGCATAGGCATCCCATGAGAACCTGCTAGCTATTATGGGCACTCTGGCCAATATGTATTGTATCCCTATTTCTCTGTCTGGTAACTGCTTCAGCCATTTCAAGCTACTCAGGACGTGAGTCAACCATGCAGGTTGAAAGAGTTTGGTTTTGGAACAACTGGAGTAAGGGAAAACCTAGTAAGCTTATGAGAGCTACTGTGCTTAGCTCCATCTTTTGTGTCTTGTTTATGAAAATCTTCCTTTTCCCAAATTATATTGTTTTATATTTTATATACAGATGCATGTGTATGTTTATATGTTTTAAATCTGCTCATACTTTTTTACTTTTAAAAATTGTTTTTATTTGAAATCTATATTCCATCTAGAAAGTATTTTTATTTACAGCATGACATAGATACATAACTTAATTTTTCCCCATATGTTAAACCTATTGTCTTAAAACCATATGTTGAACAGTATACCCTTTTCCCATAATTTGTAATAAATACTATATTCATTACAAACTAGATTCTACATGTATGTAGGTCTGTTGCTTGACTATGCATTTCTCCATTGATCTGGTTTTCTATCCCTGTAGTCTTTCACTTTCCCCTAAAGTTCTGGCAGGCATATCTGATTCTCTTTGATTTCATCTCTGTTTATCTAATTCTATACAATGATGAAATTAAAAGACGCTTGTTCCTTAGAAGAAAAATTATTACCTACCTAGACAGCATATTAAAAAGCAGAGACGCTACTTTGCCAACAAAGGTCTATCTAGTCAAGACATGGTTTTTCCAGTAGTCATGTATGGATGTGAGAGTTGGACTATAAAGAAAGCTGAGTACCAAAGAATTGATGCTTTTCAACTGTGGTGCTGGAGAAGTCTCTTGAGAGTCCCTTGGACAGCAAGGAGATCCAACCAATCCATCCTAAAGGAAACCAGTCCTGAATATTCATTGGAAGGACTGACGCTGACGCTGAAACTCTAATACTTTGTTCACCTGATGCAAAGAACTGATTCATTCGAAAAGACCCTGATGCTGGGAAAGATTGAAACTGGGAGAAGAAGGGAACAAAAGAGGATAAGATGGTTGGATGGCATCACCGACTCAATGGACATGAGTCTGAGTAATCTCCGGGAGTTGGTGATGGACAGGGAAGCCTGGTGTGCTGCAGTCCATGGGGTCATAAAGAGTCGGATATGACTGACTGATAAAACTGAACTGAACTGAATGGCATCTGATTCTTTCAATTTTTCTTTATTCGATAGTTTAAATTTTCATTTAGAGAATCCCGTCAGTCTGCTGGTTAAGACTCTGATACTTTCATTGCAGAGGGCATTGGTTCAGCCTCTGGATGGGGGAACTGAAAAAGAAAAAGGAAAAAGAAAGAGAAAGAAAGAAAAAACAGACAAACAACTGGCCCACTAACTTATTTTGTCTGTTTTGTCACTTTCTGAGAGAAGTACGTTAAAATGTCTTACCTTGATTATGGCCATATCTACTTCTAGTTTTGTCAATCTAACTTTTAATATTAAGGACCATGTTATTAGGTGCTTATAAACTTATAATTATTATATCTTTCTGGCAAATTGAACATTTTGCCATTATGAAAAGTAATCTCCATTTCTAGACATCCTGTTTGCCTTCAAGTCTATTTTGTCTGATATGAATATAGCTACATTAGCTTTCTTTTGGTTAACATTTGTATGGTATGTGTTCTCCATCCTTTTTTTTTTTANATATTTCCCCTTTATCAAGAGGCCTTTCCTTTTCCATTAATTGATTCTTTTCTCCTGTGATATTATTCTACCCTTTAACTGTCGTTCTGGGGGTACTTGAGAACTTTTTTTAAAGGTCAGATTTATTTTTTCATTTAAAAAAATTTTCTGGCCCCTGCACGTGGCACGTGGGATCTTAGTCCCCTGATCAGGGACTGAACCTCTCTCCCTGCAGTGGAAGTGCAGAGTCTTAACCACTGGGCCACCAGAGAAACCCCTACTTGAGAATTTTTAACAGACCTCTAGAAGTTACGCTGAATTTCCGATCAGAAAAACTGCTCCTTCGGATTAAAGGTTCACTCATCTTTTCCAGAAATAATTTAATGGTCTCCTTCTTTTCTGGGCTTGTACTTGACAAATTTAGAACTTTTCCATTCACTTTTACAGTGGAATTGCTGAGCCCAAACCAATAGAAGAAATCAAACAATGCATCGGCTTTGAATTCATATGCAAAGCTCAAATCGTCTCCGTTAACAACCTTGTTTCCTGGAGGGAAAAAATTCTTTACTGCCTCTTGAAAATCAAACTGAAAGAGAAAGAAGTATTTAATTCATTACATGGATATAACTATAACATTATATTGTAGACATACATTACCATACAATTATATTATAGAATTAACAGCTGTCCAAATGTCCAAAATATCACACCCTTTATTTCTCTTTCTGACATAATTTTAAATAGGTGCCTTTATTTAAAAACAAATAAACAAATCTTTGCCTTTGCATCAAGTTCCATCAAGTTCAAGGTAAAGACCTTGAACTGCTTGGTCAAGCTGATATTTATTCTTACCCCATTTCTCAGAAGTTGCTAGAAACTAAGTTCACTTTACTGGTAGTGATAATGCAGCAATAGAAAATGTCAGTCTGGATTCAGTTCAGTGAGAGTTAAGCTTTAGGGACTCCACCCTGGCTTGCAATGTCCAGACCCCCTTCTGTGTTGGCAGCCCTGGATTAACACAGGCCAACTCACCTGGAGCCGGTAGCTTTCTCCAATCACTGAGGAAATGACCATGTCCATCCCCTGCTCTATCTGTCTTCTTATCTTGGGGTGTCTTGTGTTCACAAGAAACGCATATGTCCTTTCTAGAAATGAGGAAGCACAAGTCAAAAACAAGGGTGCACTTGTGACCTAGACCTACTTCTTAGAAAACTGTCGGCTTTCCGGTCACCAGCAAGCCAAATGATATCAAGGGTGCAGACGCACTAACAAGCATTCCTTGTTACACTGTGACCTGTTCCCGGCCCCTCCTGCAGAGAAGGGCATCTTGACTTTGACTTAGGAAGTGAGCAGGGGATCTGAATGACTCTGAACAAGATGAGCAGAGAATCAGCTCCATGAATCTGAATGAGGAAGGGCGTGTTTGAGGAAGTCTTTTTGGAATTTGTAGGCCCATTCTTACTCTCTTGAACTCATTTTTAAGAACATTTTAGAAGTAAGTTTAAGAAATTCTAATGCTATCACAGAACTTATGCTAGTGACTCTCTGCATATCACTTTGAGCAGGAGGAAGACGGGCAAACGGAGATCTTTTCCTATTGGAATTTGAGTTAATTTAGTTGCTATCAGTTTGATTTCCTGGAAGAAACAATAAAGGGATATCTGAAATTTGAAGGCCACAGCATGAAACATGAAAGCATCTACAAGTCATTCCTCACAGGAGTATTTGATACGGGGTAGACAGTATGATATATCATCATCATCATCACTCCAGTCATTTCTGCAACCCCTTCAGGCTCAGAGATCATTTCCTGCCAAGATAGGAAGTACGAAAGAAAACCCAGAGACAGATGGCTTCTGCTGCAGGGTCATTTAGAGGTTTGCTCTGCAGGCCTCTGCTGATGGCCTAACCCATCTAGCTTCCAGCCTTGCACAAGCTGACACCCTCTCTGCTTTCTCCACATCCAACTTCTGCCTCATCAACAGGCCACAGCCCAGAAAGGCAGAACCAAACTCAAACTTTATACCCCTACCTTTCAAGGAGTCCTTTTTGGTCTGTACATGAACAAAGAAGAGCATTGGTTTGCTCAAAATAGTTTCCCTGTAGTCTTTATAATCGCAGTAGTTGGTCAGTTCCACATATCTGTGAAAAAAGCAGAGATGATTGCAAATGCTATGTAGCCTTCCACTGAAGTCAGGACAGGCATGTACTGGACACATGCCTGCTATATCCACAGATCTTCCAAGGAAAGTCCTCTAAAATGTATTCTTCAGGAGGCAGCCTTATCTTATATCAAATAAGTAATTCCCCCTCCCTGGTTGACTAACAGATCAACATGCCACCCAAAGGCAGCCTGGGCCTGGGGGTGCCTGGCACCAGCGCTCAGCTCTCAGGGGCAGCCTTTTACCAGATGATGACCATTACCATCTGTTTGGGCTGTAAGAGCAGTGTGTGTGTGCGTGCATGCGTGTGTGCGTGTGTGTGTGTTCATGCGCGCTCAGTTGTCTCTGACACTCTGTGACCCCATGGATTTCAGCCCACCAGGCTCCTCTGTCCATGATATTTTCCAGGCAAAAATACTGGAGTGGGTTGCCATGCCCTTCTCCAGGGGATCTTCCCGATCCAAGGATCAAACCCTCATGTCTTGTGTTGGCAGCTGGATTCTTTACCACTAGCCACCCGGGAAGCCCCTAAGATAGTGCTACCAGAGCACTATGTGTCACTGAATTGAGAATGAGTTATACTTACTAAGTGGACTGCTCCAGAGCAGTCATCCTAACTGATGGATCTGAAATATTCCTTTCCTTCTCTTCTTCTCTTCCCTTTTCTAATCCTGAGATAAACCCAGCCCCTTTCAGAGATGCAATATTCACATGAACTACTTCACATCTCACCCGACTGTGAGCTTGTACAGTTTTTAAAAACTAATGTAGGATTTCTGCCCAGGGCCCTATTCAATTTAGCCTCCTTGGTCTTAGTTCATTATTTCAACCCAGGAAGATCTTTTTGCTTTTTGACTGTGTCTTCCAGCATGTCAGTTTCCTCTCCCTACTCTACACATTTTCCAAGCCTCCTTTCTTTGTCTCTACCTGCATTGTTGGTTTAAAAGAAGACAGACGTAAATTGGCTTCTTTCAAGAAGATGGCTAATTTTCTAGCCAAACTCAAGTTCAGAAGCAGCGTGAACACGGGTGGGCTGAGAGGTACCCACTGGGCTGGGGGATGCATCTGCCCCGGGCCGTCTTCAACACAGAGCGGCCTCCCCACTGATGGGCATCACTGTGAGGTCTGCGTGGGGTGAATGAGGGGCTTTTGCTATAGGGCTGTTTGTTGGCTTTGCGTCCCAGGCAGAGACCACTCCTACATTTCTGGCTTGTGGTCCTTCCAGAACCTGACCTGAAAAATCACCGCCTTGGAGACCACCTGCAGCTGGGGGGCTCTGGCCACATAGTCCTCAGCCTCCTTCCCCATCAACCTGCTTAGGGGGGCCAGAGCTGGAGACCCAGACCAAAGCCTGGGTCAAGAGCAGTGGGAGAATTTATCCACCCCCGAGCCAGGAAAACACAGCTTCCGCTCGTCTGCCTCCAACTCCCTCTCTTAGAAATCTGTGTCATCATCTTTTTTTTTCTGGGATTGTCAGATCCGATATTGAGAGCTTTTAAAACCTGCCCCCCAATGGAGCACCTGGAATGCTTCCTGCCTTCTATTTCACCAGGTTTTTAATGCAGCCTCCACCTCCCAACCCTGAGGGAGAGGGGTGGTGGTTAGGGGGCTGTTCCCGTGATAGGTGAAGGGGACACAGGCCAGTGCATCCAGGCATGAGAGGGGGCGCCGGTATCCCTGTTCAGGGGTGTGGGTGCGAGGGGCAGGAGTTGGGGAGAGGAGGGTTTGGGTGGAGAAGGGGGCGCCACGAAATGGACTGGGTGAGATAACGCAGATGCAGACTGCGACCTGCATGGCTGGCTCTTCCTCCGTGCCTCCCCCACCCCACCCTTCCTGGGCAGAACAGCATGGAGTAAGCGTGGGGTGAGCAGGCCCCTGAAGGGCAGTGTCACCGTTCTTCTCTGTCCCAGCTGACCAACTGCCAAAAGGTCCTGGAGAAAGGAAGCAAAGGAGAAGGAAGTAGGAAGGGAATGATCCTTTGCTGGGTTTCTTCTCTCTCATTCATTCATTCACTAAGCCTGGGCGCTGACCTGTGCCTTACACAGCTGAGGCGCTCAGGGCCCAGAAGGTGGGAGTGGGGGGGAGCGGGTCGCAGGGCAGCAGTACAGGGGGAAGCAGGTGAGGAGAGGCCAGCCAGTGAGGTCTGTGATTTCAGGGGGTGTGAGACAGGGTAGAGGGAGAGAGAGGAGGAAAAGCTTAGAGCAAAAGAAGCAAAGACCAAGTCTGATTGGAGTAAACGTCAGAGAGAAAGATGCATGATGCTGGGCCCAGAGTACCACTTGTGATCCATCCAGAGCAATTTTCACTCTCCCCCCACCTTGATTATCATGGAGTGAATTCATAGTCAGTTAAGCACTTAATATTTCCCTCAAGGTGATTCCTCTGCTCTCAATAGCCATGGTCTTGTGGTCACTCTCTAGGGCGTGCGTGCTTAATACATTCAGAAAGCCTGCAGTCTGGACTCCCCAAATGACCGTGCACTGTTTGCCTCTGGCTAAAATCAATCGACGTCTCACTGGAGGTATTGTTTGGCAGGGAAAAGATAAAAATCTCAACTTGGAAACAATCACTGGTTGGGAAAATAATTGGTTTCCCCCAGAATTCTGCGGATGAGGCTTTTTCTGAATGCTACTAGCCCTGATCAAAGAGGAGGGACTTGGAGGAGGGAGGGGAAGGGGGGGTCTTCTGGAGAGTCACATGTTGAGTTAAATGCATAACTTAAACATGAGTCACTTCTTCTGGAGCCTGAATTTAATAAGATATCCTGAATAATACGATGACTCTCAACATCATTTAATCTTCCTTTGATGATTTAGAGGCACTTTTAGGATCTTACTCGGGCTGTCAACAACATCACAGAGCAGCACCAGTTATCGCTGTACCACAGATGTGAGAAAATGCTGCTCACGCGAGAGCTCTGATAACAGAATTTACAGACGAGATTGTGGCAAGATCCCTGCTTAATGCTCTATTGAAACCAGGTTGCAAAGAAGAAATATCCCCTTATGTTTCTCCATTCCCAGCCTCCCAGATATGGTCCAATTGTTAAACACCTCAGAATCACAGTGGAATAAACAAATGGGAACATCCCTTTTGAATTCAGACAGATGCACAGACACTGCCTTCAGAGGCCTGCTGGCATGAAATTTGGATATGCAAGTCACTATGATACAAAAAGACTGAGGCCCGAATTGTTAGATCTCACAGGTCTTCAAGTAGCCGACATCCAACTAACAGTTTTAGGATGAGCCTGACTAGACTACCTTAGTCTGATGAGACCAGCGATCTCGTCTTTCATTATGCGTATTTCTGAACTGCTAATGCAGATATTGCTCCTGCGTCCTGGATATTTATTATATTTGCTGAAGTTATCCCTAGGGAAGAGAAGCAAACAGTTGAAGAGAGCTGCTTTAAACTCTGATTTCTTCAGTGCTTTTATCCTGGCCCCAGAACGCTCCTAGGTTGGAACTTCCTACACCTGGCTTTCAGCCACGGATTGAACAGCAGAACACTGTGACGACGAAGCAAGGTGGGAACACTGTGACGGCGAAGCAAGGTGGGAACACTGTGACGGCGAAGCAAGGTGGGAACACAGTGACGGCGAGGCAAGGTGGAAACACAGTGAAGGCGAGGCAAGGGGGGAACACAGTGACGGCGAGGCAAGGTGGGAACACTGTGACGGCGAGGCAAGGTGGGAACACTGTGATGGCGAAGCAAGGTGGGAACACTGGGAACACTGTGATGGCGAAGCAAGGTGGGAACACTGGGAACACTGTGATGGCGAAGCAAGGTGGGAACACTGGGAACACTGTGATGGCGAAGCAAGGTGGGAACACTGGGAACACTGTGATGGCGAAGCAAGGTGGGAACACTGGGAACACTGTGATGGCGAAGCAAGGTGGGAACACTGGGAACACTGTGATGGCGAAGCAAGGTGGGAACACTGGGAACACTGTGATGGCGAAGCAAGGTGGGAACACTGGGAACACTGTGATGGCGAAGCAAGGTGGGAACACTGGGAACACTGTGATGGCGAAGCAAGGTGGGAACACTGGGAACACTGTGATGGCGAAGCAAGGTGGGAACACTGGGAACACTGTGATGGCGAAGCAAGGTGGGAACACTGGGAACACTGTGATGGCGAAGCAAGGTGGGAACACTGGGAACACTGTGATGGCGAAGCAAGGTGGGAACACTGGGAACACTGTGATGGCGAAGCAAGGTGGGAACACTGGGAACACTGTGATGGCGAAGCAAGGTGGGAACACTGGGAACACTGTGATGGCGAAGCAAGGTGGGAACACTGGGAACACTGTGATGGCGAAGCAAGGTGGGAACACTGGGAACACTGTGATGGCGAAGCAAGGTGGGAACACTGGGAACACTGTGATGGCGAAGCAAGGTGGGAACACTGGGAACACTGTGATGGCGAAGCAAGGTGGGAACACTGGGAACACTGTGATGGCGAAGCAAGGTGGGAACACTGGGAACACTGTGATGGCGAAGCAAGGTGGGAACACTGGGAACACTGTGATGGCGAAGCAAGGTGGGAACACTGGGAACACTGTGATGGCGAAGCAAGGTGGGAACACTGGGAACACTGTGATGGCGAAGCAAGGTGGGAACACTGGGAACACTGTGATGGCGAAGCAAGGTGGGAACACTGGGAACACTGTGATGGCGAAGCAAGGTGGGAACACTGGGAACACTGTGATGGCGAAGCAAGGTGGGAACACTGGGAACACTGTGATGGCGAAGCAAGGTGGGAACACTGGGAACACTGTGATGGCGAAGCAAGGTGGGAACACTGGGAACACTGTGATGGCGAAGCAAGGTGGGAACACTGGGAACACTGTGATGGCGAAGCAAGGTGGGAACACTGTGATGGCGAAGCAAGGTGGGAACACTGTGATGGCGAAGCAAGGTGGGAACACTGTGATGGCGAAGCAAGGTGGGAACACTGTGATGGCGAAGCAAGGTGGGAACACTGTGATGGCGAAGCAAGGTGGGAACACTGTGATGGCGAAGCAAGGTGGGAACACAGTGATGGCGAAGCAAGGTGGGAACACTGTGATGGTGAAGCAAGGTGGGAACACTGTGATGGCGAAGCAAGGTGGGAACGCTGTGATGGTGAAGCAAGGTGGGAACACTGGGAACACAGTGATGGCGAAGCAAGGTGGGAACACTGGGAACACAGTGATGGCGAAGCAAGGTGGGAACACTGTGATGGTGAAGCAAGGTGGGAACACTGTGATGGTGAAGCAAGGTGGGAACACTGAGATGGCGAAGCAAGGTGGGAACACAGTGATGATGAAGTGAGGTGGGAACACTGTGATGGTGAAGTGAGGTGGGAACACAGTGACAGCGAAGCAAGGTGGGAACACAGTGATGGTGAAGCAAGGTGGGAACACTGTGACGGCGAAGCAAGGTGGTGGTGGTGGTTTAGTTACTCAGTCGTGTCTGACTCTTGTGACCCCGTGGACTGCAGCCCGCCAGGCTCCTCTGTCCATGGGATTCTCCAGGCACGCGTACTGGAGTGGGTAGCCATTTCCTTCTCCAGGGGATCCTCCCAACCCAGGGGTTGAACCCAGGCTTCCTGCATTGCAGGCAGATTCTGTACCAACTGAGCTATGAGGGAAGTTGCAGTGGAAAGCACAGTGATTCAAAATAAGAAGATTCAATCTGTATCCTGATTGACTGGCTATGTGAACTCAGTCCCAGAGCCACAGCTCATCATGACCTTGAGTGAGTTACTTAACCCATCTGACCCGGTCCCCTCATCTCTAAAAGGGATATAACAATCACCTTCCATTTGATGATGTAATGAAGTGCCAATAATATGGACATACAGACATGGGCTCATAGTAGATGCTCAACAAACATTATTAGTGTCTTTAGCTCTGGCCAGTTCTGCTGGCTCTAGGGTGAAATTCTGTGAACTGCTTGTGCACAGCCAGGCCTGTGTTCATTCAAGTTACCAGGAAAAGGGGACGATACAAGTGTCTGGAAAATAAATAAGAGTGTCTCCTTCCTTGATCCAATTTCTTTCCTCATCTTTTTAGTTTGGAAGCTAAAGGGAACTGCTTAACGAAGGCAATATCTGAAAGATGGGACCAAGAAAGAACATAGAATTTTTGCTTCTAGCAAATCAGGGGTAGGTAAGATCACCCACCCCAAAGATACCTATTCTTCTCCAGTTTCCTTCAGATTTTACATCACTTGGAATGATTCAAAAGTCACTCCAAGTTTTCCTGGCCCCTGAATATTTAAACTGGCTTCCCTCATGGCTCAGCAGTAAAGAATCCTCCGGCTAATGTACGAGACTTGGGTTCAATCCCTGGGTCGGGAAGATCCCCTGGAAAAGGAAATGTCAAACCACTCCAATGTTCTTGCCTGGTGAATCCTGTGGACAGAGGAGCCTGGTGGGCTACAGTCCATGGGATCACAAGGATTTGGACACAACTTAGCAACTAAACAACAACTGACAATTTAATATTCAAAGACAAATAGAAATTCAAACACATGGCTCACATCTCTGTGTGTGTGTTCATTTCTAAAATATGTAGGGAGGAATAGAGAAAAAGAGGACTATATTGGATAGTCCTTGTGTAAAAGGCCCAGAAATTTCTAATAGCTTCCACAATTCTTTGCTGTGACTAAGCAAAGGCTTATAAGGACATTCTTTCCAGTGTCAACTTGTTAGTTTTATGCAAAACCTCCCCTACACACTCAAAACAGTTCCTTCGGTTCATCATCTCAATTGTCTTCTTCTGCCTGACTCTTGTGAAATAAAAATTTCAGATCCATCACTCTAAGATCTGTGGCTCTGATCACTGGATATGCATGTTCAATCATTCATTTCTGCAATAAACAGTGACTAAGCAAATACTAGGACAAACCTAGACAGTGTGTTAAAAAGTAAAGACATCACTTTGACAACAAAGGTCCGTATAGTCAAGGCTATGGTCTTTCCAGTAGTCATGTACAGATGTGAGAGCTGGACAGTAAAGAAGGCAGAGTGCCGAAGAATTGATGCTTCTGAACTGTGGTGTTGGAGAAGACTCTTGGACAGCAAGGAGATTAAATCAGTCTTAAAGGAAATCGACCCTGAATACTCTTTGGAAGGACTGATCCGGAGGCTGATGCTCTGATACTTTGGCCACGTAATGCAAAGAGCTGACTCACTGGAAAAGGTCCTGATGCTGGGAAAGATTGACAGCAGAAGGAGAAGAGGGCAACAGAGGATGAGATTGTTGGATGGCGTCACCAACTCAATGGACATGAGTTTGAGCAAACTCCAGGAGACGGTAAGGGACAATGAAGCCTGGCGTGCTGCAGTCCATAGGGTTGAGAAGAGTCGGACACAATCTGGTGACTGAACAACAAAGCACTTACTATGTGCTTGGCACTGGGGACCTAACAAAGAAAATAGTCTTGTTTTCTAGAAGCATACAGAAGCCCTTAGGAGAGGGCTAAGAAAACGTACCATTTCAATATGAAAGGATTCACAACTAAGACCTCATTGCTTATAGTCTGATTATTGGACCTACAGCACTGACATCACAGGGGAGCTTGTAAAACTGCAAAATTCTGGGTCCCTCTCCAGTTGTATCCGATCTAAAATCTGTGTTTTAACAAGCTCCTCAGTAGACTTGCAAGCTTATTAAAAGTTTGAGAAGCTTTGGCCTAGGACACGACCTCTGTTACTCAGAGGCTTACAAACCAGTTAATTCAAACACACACAGACCAGAGGAATGCACAGCGCTCTGCTTCTTGTGTCCACAGGGCTGTGTCCTAGCCATGTAAATAAGAAGAAGCAAAGCCAAGAGCCTGGAGTTAGAACCATTTACTGAACTGAGTCAGGTGTAGCAGAAGGGCTGTTCTGTCAGGCCAAATAGACTGCCAATGGATGGGCAGAGCAGGAGACGGGAGCCCAAGCAGGGAGTCATGGCTTACCTAAGCCTTGCAGACTGGAGGTAGCTGCATCCAGGCCTGCAGATGTGTGTTTGTAAGGACTAGAGTGTGGCTGGAAGGACAAAGCCAGGCTCCCAAGGAAGAAAGCAACAATGGCTCATGGCTTTTTTCTTTTTTTTTTTAATTGCACCCGGTCTTTAAAAGTATTGCAGCATGCATCCCCTTAGTTGAGGCACATGGGATCTAGTTCTGTGACCAGGGATTGAACCCAGGCCCCCTGCAGTGGGAGCTCAGAGTCTTAGTCACTGGACCACCAGGGAAGTTCTGTGGCTCATGGCTTTTGAATCACCCCATCTGGGTTTGATTTCTGCCTCTGTGGCCTCAGCAAGTATTTTAACCTTGTTGAGATGCACATTCTCACCTATAAAATCTGGCTGACAAGAAGTGCCCCATGAGGAGGCTGAAAGATTAAACAGCACGTAGAAGCATTTGGCATTGGGGCTGCCTGATGAGAACATAAGCTGACATTGATCCCATGATGAAGATGTGCCACTGACTATCTTGAGGACTTAACACATTTTAATTCTGAACAGCTTATAAAGTTGTTGGCATTATTATTCCCAGTTTACAGCTGAGGAGACTGAGTCAGAGCGAGGAAATAACTTTCCCCAGTCACTCAGCTAGTAAGCAGCGGGACTAGGGGACAAACCAAGGCAGCTTGGCCCCAGCGCTCATGAGTGTCCACACCGTGTTGCTGTGGTTCAGTCGCTCAGTCGTGTCTGACTCTCTGTGACCCCATGGACTGCAGCACACCAGGCTCCCCTGTCCTTCACTATCTCCTGGAGTTCGTTGAAACTCACATCCCCTGAGTCAGTGATGCCATCCAACCATCTCGTCCTCTGTCACCCCCTTCTCCTCCTGCCTTCAATCTTTCCCAGCATCAGGGTCTTTTCCAATGAGCGGCTCTTTGCATCAGGTGTCCACACGTACCCTGAACTGAATTCCATAAAAATCATCTCAACACAGGAGAGGTTATTACTTCATCAATACCACTCTGCGTCCTGTTTAAGGGGCTGCTAGCCCAGGCAGGTCATTAAATCCAAGACTCAGACCTGGGGCCAGAGCACAGGATTGGTCATGTCAGGAGCCCACTGAGCACAACAGTAAGGGTGGCCAGGCTCCATGCGGAGACGCTTCTGAGAAGTGGGCCCGGGCCGCAGACAGAGCCCAGGCACCTCCCACCCAGCGCGGATGGAGCTGACACTCCCCGCCCAGTGATAATCTAAGTATGATCCAACCCTGACGCATCTTCCCTTGAGTCTTTACCCCCATGTGTCTCCTCCCTGCCTCCCCTGCACTTCCTGCCCCAGGTGGCTCACCTCAAGGGGGTTGAGACCATCATCCAGCTAAGAGATGCTCAGATCTGAGCAGAAGCAGGTCATAGCGCTACTTTCAGTGGCTTCCTTCATACCGCTGGACTTACTTTTTTAGGCTGATTTATGGTGGCTCAGAGGTTAAAGCGTCTGCCTCCAATGCGGGAGACCCAGGTTCGATCCCTGGGTCGGGAAGATCCCCTGGAGAAGGAAATGGCAACCCACTCCAGTATTCTTGCCTGGAGAATTCCATGGACGGAGAAGCCTAGTAGGTTACAGTCCATGGGTTCGCAAAGAGTCGGACACGACTGAGCGACTTCACCTCACCTATATGTGTACTGGCTGATGTAATCCAAGTCATTTATTTGAGGTTCGGAAAATCTATGAGCGTGCTGCTGCGTCCTAGAGGAAGCCAGAATTATTCCAGGTTGGAAGCAGCTAGCTGACAGCCTGGGCTGTAGTTAGACAACTCTGCAGAGAGGCCCTGGCCCTGCGGTTCACCGGCATCTCACCCGGGGAAATTACTTCAGTCCTAGTTTTCTCATCTGTAAAGATGAGAAACAAACAATGGTGCCAACTTTGCCAGCTTTTGTGAGACAATAGCTGTGAAATACTTTGCACCAATGCTGAGACTCAAGTAAACATTAAAGAAAAATGTTATTTGCTTTTTTTCCAAGCAGCCTCTTACATGCTAGAGGACCACTGAAAACAAGGGATTAGAGCTCCTCTTTGTTAAATGTTGGCCATTACATCCCACTAACAGGGTGCATTATAGGGGAAAAAAAAAAAGGGAAAGGTGTGTGTATGCATGTGTGATAGTTAATGGTAATTTACACCTGGTACCCTGAGCAAATTTCATTTGTAACATGGGTGGGAATTCTGAGCTTGATTCTGGGATCTTTAGAAATGTGCTAGAACTTACTGGGAAAGAGTAAATCATGCAAATTACTCTTCAGTTAAGTTGGCTAGAGATCACCGAAGGAAGGAAGAAAGGAAGAAGTGAACGATAGCTCAAGAGCAACTATTTTGAGACAGAAAGCTGCATCTATCTTCAAACCAAAGACAACTGGGTAAATCTGTGCCAGCTTGAGAAGCAGCAACTTCAGACCCTGAATTTTGACTGTGCCTCTCACTCCTGATCCATGAGGGCAAAAGCTCTCACTGCCGCCCACAACTGTCTTCCCCTTCTTTCTAGAAGGCTCCCTCTGTTCAGACCAGGTTCCCTCCCAGTCCTCTTTCAGGACTGCACACCCACCTGGCACAGTCTGCCCCCAAGAGGAAGGCAGGTTGTTCCACCTCCCGAATTATTCTCAGGTACACCTTGCCATTCCCAGGTACGAAAGCCCTCACACTATTGCTTAGCCCATAAGTACCTTGTATTTGCTGATTCTTCTTTGCACCCTGGTCTCTGTTACCTTGTCATTGTTTATTCTGGACTCCAAACTGCCGGGGGAACCACTGCTGTTTAATTTTCCCTTATGGAGGAGGTGTTCAAAGCAAGAGTTTACCAACCAGACTTCAATACCAGTTCAAGTTTTGCAGCACTGTTGGCTGAGATCGGGGGAGTAAGGACTGCCTAAGACCTAACCTATAGCTTCAATTAACTCTGGACATTTTTATTTTTCATACTCTGTTCTCAAATACAATGCTTATCTTCTTTTTTAAATCTCTGCAAATCAGATTTCTAGCTCAGTTCCTACCACCCTGCTTATGGCTTGGAATTTTCAATTCGCTCAGAAAGGGAGAGATTTTTGCTGGGGAATCCTGTATCAGGCGCTCAGTGAAAGCCCTCACTATCTTTTGAGAGGAAAAGCAAGGTGTTCCCCAGCAGCTTTGAAGAAGGCATTTTAAATATTTCCTTTGGTTTGCTTGCCCCTCTTGACTTTATTCCACCCATAGGG
This sequence comes from Oreotragus oreotragus, assembly GCA_006410675.1. Lineage (NCBI taxonomy): Eukaryota > Metazoa > Chordata > Mammalia > Artiodactyla > Bovidae > Oreotragus > Oreotragus oreotragus. The sequence goes on along the minus strand of SJYX01022544.1, from coordinate 247,438 downwards.
TGCCCGGGGCTGCTGTCTCCCCCTGAAGCAATAGCTTAATAGCTGTCTGCTCACTCATCTCAGAATCAACCTGTTCCGCTTCCTGATACCCAGCTCCACAGCACAAACGCAAGCTCCCCACCGCGCAGGTGACCTCTGGAAGCAAGAGACCCCAGCAGAACCCAGGGTGAACTCGTCCTCCTTTGCCCTCCCAAAGCCCGCCTCAGATGGGCTTCAACCCTGCTGCCTTCAAGTCCCCTAGGAAGTGCTTCAGGCACTTTTCCACCGCACTTAAACTTTCAGTGACCCTCCATCAAGTCGTTTTGGCCCCAGCTCTGTTCCCGGAAGCCACACTCACTGCAGTCATCTTCCCAGAACGGAACTGCCCACTCGACAGCCAACTGCCCGCTCGACAGCCCACATGGTCCCTGGGTTGGACTTCACGAGCTTCGGTTCCTTCTCAGACCCGGTTTATTAATTTCTTTTTTGAAAAGACAGTGAGGCTAAAGATGGGAAACTGTCAACTGCTTGCTCTCACCGAGTCTCCTCTCCGGATCCAGCTGATAGCGCAGACGAGAAAACCTCTCCCCGCCCCGCCCCCCACCCCCCTCAGGCTAAAGCGAGGGTGTGAGTCTCTGCTTAGCAAGGGTGTGCCCTCAGTTTGAGCTCATTTGACCCGGTTAAGGAGCCAGAAAGGAAGAATCATCAGCCAGTTTCGCGCTCCCCTCCCTGCCCACCCCGTACCACCCTCATGGGCGGCTTGGACAGCTGTGAAATGGTGCAAAGGGCAGAAAAAGCCAGGGCAGGGGGAGCTAGCTCCGCACCTCTGGGTGATGTTAGCAATGAGAAAAATCTAGAAGTGTGATGGGGGGTGGGGGGTCCAGGCTGGATCTCTGGAAGTGAGGCATGGGGATGGGGATGGGGGCGGGCAGCGTGGAAGCCTCGGCGGAACCAGGAGGCGGGCCGGGGTGCGCGGCGAGGCCACCCACCTCCTCATGTAGCTGCTCAGGCGGTAGAGCTGCCCGTCGAGGCGCACGAAACCGTCTCCGAAGACGTTGAAGCCCCCGCGCGCGGCGGCGGGCTCCGCGGGCGCGGGCACCACGAGCTGGTCGCCGCGCAGCTGGAAAGCTCCGGGCTGCAGCCGCAGCAGCTGGCCCAGGGGCAGCAGGGCCAGCTCGCAGTCGCACGTCCACAGGCTGCGCAGCTCCCCCGACGAGATGGACGTCAGGCTCGGCCTGGCCGCGGGCGCGCTCTCCAGCCCCGCCATGGCCGGCCTCGTCCTCTCGCTGTTGAAGGCCCCCGGGGAGGCGCTGGCGCCCCGACTCCGTCCGCCCGGGACCCCGGGACGCTGCTCAGGTCCCCGCCGGCGACGAGCGCAGAGCTGCGGCCACCGCGCCGAGGAAACGGCCCCGGCCCCGCGCGGCCCTTTTATCCCGCGCCGCGCCCCTCCCGGGCCTCGGGCACGACCCCAGACGCTCCGGGCGGGAGCGTCACTGCATCTCAGGACTTGGCACGCTCCCGCCCGGCCGCGCCCGCTCGCGGCCAAGCGTTTACTCATCGCCCTGGGGTCCGCCGCTCCACGCCTGGGGCTGGGCCCGCCCCTGCCTGGACGCTGTGGCGGCGAGGGGAGGTGGGGGTGGGGGACACACACTGCCAGGGGACACTCCCGCGGGGACAGTGCCAGGAGGGTGGGAAACGTCCACCGAGGGTGCCGGGTCAGGCCCGAGGTGGGAGCCAGGGCTCGCAGCTCGCCCAAGGGACCACACCTCCGCGCACGGGTTGCAGCGAGGCATGCATCCCTCTCCCGGCTCCCCACCTGGGGCCCTGGGTCCTGGGGCAGTGACGGATCTCCGTTCTCTACTCCCATGCCCCGCCTCCAAGCAGGAGTCAGATGCCAACCACCGTCTCCTATCCTTGCTTTCTGTTTTTTCCCTTCTAAATTATTCCGTGAATCTCCCCTGCTCAGCCTTTCCTTCACCTGGATTCCCTTCCATGTGGTCATCGTGTCACTTTCCCACAATGGCTTCGTGAATCCCCCGTGGATTCCATCACTTTGTTCTGCTTGCTTCTCTGGCACGGCAGACCACGGGGAGCAGTGTGTCCAGAGCAAGGGTGGGGAGGGGGAACTGAAGGGATCCAGAGGTCCTCTCCTCCCCTGCCTCCCCAGAGGCTGAGCCCCTGGAATCCTGGAACACTTCCGGGTGTTCAATCTGGAGTTATTTGAGAGTTAGGTGTGGCTCATTTTGTGCAAGGCATGAAAGGAGAGCTTTCCCATTCAGTTTAATTGTACAACTATTTCCAAAACATCTACTAGGGGACAGGCAGAAAGCTAAATTCTGAGAAAAGTAGAATGAATAAACATAAGCCCTGCCTAGCGTGTGCCTGTCCTTCAGTCGAATCCGACTCTGCAACCCTGTGGACTGTAGCCCACAAGGCTCCTGTCCATGGGGTTCTCCAGGCAAGAATACTGGAGTGGGTTGTCATTCCCTTCTCCAGGGGATCTTCCCGACCCAGGGGTCGAGCCCTCATCTCTTATGTCTCCTGCACTGGCAGGCAGGTTTTTACCACTAGCTTCAACTTACTGTCTAATAGAGAGGTGGACAAGCAAGCATTCCAGCGATTCTACCACACTGAATGAAAATCTCTGTTGAGGATAAGCCTGAATTTATGGGAGGAGAGTCCAGTCTGGCGCTGAGATTGCTGGGAAGGCTTCCTAAGTACTGTAACTTAGGACTGACTCTCAGCCACTTCCCAAAGTTTGAGTAGAACTTAGAGAATATCTTTAACTTGTCTTTGTGTGCCCCCACCAGGACCCTGCATAGGTTTAATCATGTGAAATGAGGTCTTTCTGTCACACCTCATTGAATCTCAGTATAAATAAGCTCCATTCACTCCTTCCTCCAGACAAGAGTCCCCATCATCTGTCCTTATGGCTGTGTCTTCCTGAGCAAATCTAATTTGTCCCCATGGACTGTAGCCCACCTGGCTCCTCTGTCCATGGGGATTTCCAGGCAAGAATACTGGAGTGGGCTGCCATTTTCTCCTCCAGGATTTAGGGTGAGAAGGTGAGTTTTGTAAGGGATGAGACCAGAAAGGGAAGGTGGAGCCAGATAGCAACAGGTTGTCTGAATTGTCTAAGAATTAGGATTCTTAGGGTATTGAGGAGCCTTTGAGTGCTTTGAAGGAGGGAAGTGGCATAATTATGCCTGAGTTTAAATAGATGCTTTCGGTTATGACCACACAGAAGAGGTTTTGAAACAGGAAGATTGGAGGCAAAGAGACCAGGAGATTGATGCAGTAGTCTAGGTAAGATTTAATGATGGTCTGACACAACAGCTGTGAGAATGGAAAGGACAGGATGAATTGGGGACATTTTTAAACTAGAGTCAGCAGGATTTCATGAGCTAATCTACAGAAGATGAAAATGCGAGGCAAAGGAGTAGAGAGATGCTTTTAGTATCTCACTTGGGTACCTCAAGGGTGATAACAGTAATGAGGTCAGAGTTTGTGGGAGAAGGAGCAGATGTGGGAGGGAATCTGATCAGTATGTACGGTTGTGAGAGCTGGACAGTATAGAGGAAGAGCACCAAAGAATTGATGCCTTCGAACTGTGATGCTAGAGAAGACTCCTGAGAGTCCCTTGGACAGCAGGAAGATCAAACCAGTCAATTTCAAGGGAAATCAACCCTGAATACTCTTTGGAAGGACTGATGCTGAAGCAGAAACTCCAGTATTTTGGTCATCTAATCCAAACAGCTGTCTCATTGGAAAAGTCCCTGATGCTGAGAAAGAATGAGGGCAGAAGGAGAAAGGGGCATCAGAGGATGAGATGGCTGGATGGCATCACTGATGCAATGGACCTGAACTTGGGCAAACTTTGGGAGATGGTGAGAAACAGGGAAGCCTGGCGTGTTGCGTACCACGGGGTGGCAAAGAGTCAGACACAACTGGGGAGCTGAACAACGGCAACAGGAACTGATGAGTATAGGAGGAAACATCCTTATTTGGGGCTACTTATGGAACAGCCACCTGGACGGGTCCAGTAAGCAGTTAGGGAGAGGGATCTGGGGTTTTGGAGAGAAGACATTGTTAATGATTGAAATCTGAAAGCCATTAGCTCAAGGACAGGGATCAAAGCCAGAACAGTAGATGGGAACACCTACCAATAAGTGAGAAGGTAGGAATTTGAACCCGAGCCTTCAGCTCACTTCCACAGATGTTTGCTGAGCACCTGCTACATTCCAGGGCCAGCGGTTTGCTGACGATTCCAAGGTGAATAAACAGAGGAGCACCCTTTCCTCCGGTCATGGAGAAACGTAGGGATCGGCACAGCTCATTTTCTGGCGCCACGTCCAGACTTGTTGCTGAAGCCGAGTTATTTATTTTGCTTGTAGCAGGTCTCTGATGCAGCAACAGCAATAACAGCTCCAGAAGTTGCTTTCCCAATTATCAGGTCAATGAGAGCATGTCTAGGGCAGAGCTCCATCCAGCCCCACATGGACCAAGTTCAATACTACTGATTATCCTTCAACTTTTACTCTCTATGAATGGTTTGGCTTTGTTGAGAGGTGAAGTGTTTTGTGTCAGAGTTGTATGCACTTGGTTAAGATGAACATAGCAGCTCTCCCAGCTTCCCGGGTGGCTCAGTGGTAAAGAATGTGCCTGCAATGCAGGACACCTGGGTTCAATCCCTAGGTCAGGAACATCCCCTGGAGAAAGAAATAGCACCCACTCCAGTATTCTTGCCTGGAAAATTCCATGGACAGAGAAGCCTAGCAGGCTACAGCCCAGGGAGTCCATCAAAATGTGTTGCAGTGAAATATCAACAATTTATTACCTGAAAAGAAGAATTCAATGAGATTTTTCTTTGTTTTTCCATAGTTCTCTGATTTTCCAGTTTTTTTTTTTTGTATTTTCCAAATTATATATTGTTTTGTACAGAAAAATGATGTGGAACACAATAAAAAATATTTTAAAGAGACTTTCCTGATGTGTTACCTAGAGGCTTCATTTCATGCATTTTCAGTAAAACACCTGCATTTCTTAATGGATAATTTATGCACTATTAGAACGCCAGAGAAAGACATGAAAAAGTGAACAGAAAATAATAACATTCATTGTAATGCCAGAGATTGCTAACTAGTGGAGAGTTAGAGAGATCTTTTCATGTGTTGTTTCCTTTTCATTAAAAAGTATTAACCAGGCAAATGTTAAGTCTAGCAAAGATATCTTCAGTCTTTTTTATATTGTTGGCTTGTTTACACAGTTGTGTTTATACGGTAGAGTTTTCATTCTGCTTTTCTCATTTAAGACCATTTATACGTATATGTATATGTGCTTCCCTGGTGGCTCAGAGGTTAAAGCGTCTGCCTCCAATGCGAGAGACATGGGTTCGATCCCTGGGTCAGGAAGATCCCCTGGAGAAGGAAATGGCAATCCACTCCAGTATTCTTGCCTGGAGAATCCCATGGACAGAGAAGCCTGGTAGGTTACAGTCCACGGGGTCGCAAAGAGTCGGACACGACTGAGCGACTTCACTTCACTTCACTTCATATGTATATGTAGTGTTGGAGAAGACTCGAGAGTCCCTTGGACTGCAAGGAGATACAACCAGTCCATTCTAAAGGAGATCAGCCCTGGGTGTTCTTTGGAAGGAATGATGCTAAAGCTGAAATTCCAGTACTTTGGCCACCTCATGCAAAGAGTTGACTCATTGGAAAAGACTCTGATGCTGGGAAGGATTGGGGGCAGGAGGAGAAGGAGATGACCGAGGATGAGATGGCTGGATGGCATTACTGACTCAATGGACGTTGAGTTTGAGTGAACTCTGGGAGATGGTGATGGACAGGGAGGCCTGACATGCTGCAATTCATGGGGTTGCAAAGAGTCAGACATGACTGAGCGACTAAACTGAACTGAACTGAACTGAAATGTATATGTATATGTATATATATCACATTTCAAAAATTGTTTTTGTAAATATTATTTTAAGCCACTGTTTTTTTCATCAAGTGGCTATATTATAGTTTGTCTCGTTAATCTCTTATGTTATTTCCAGTTTTTTCTTATTATAAACAATGCTGCAATGAATATCCTTGCACATTAAGTTTTTAATCCAAACTCTCAGAAACAGAATTATTGAGATAAGTGATATGACAATACACAAGGCTCTTGAAACATGTACCATTGTCTTCCCAAAGAATTGTACCCAATTGTCTTCTCGCCAGCAGTGAATTCTCATTGTTTCAAATCTTTGGTCCTAGGGGTATGATACCTCAGCTCTCTATATTTGCAGTTCTTAGATTACAAATGAAGATAAAAGTTTCGATGTGATGTTATCATTTAAATTTAGAAGACTGTTCATAGCAGAACAATAACCCATGGGTGAGTCTGTGGCTATGTTTGCTGTTCAAGCAAGACAATCAAGATCTTGCCATCCCCACATGCTCCCTTTGGCATGACGTCACCGGCTCACAGGCTCAGTTCCTAAGGTTTGGAGGTTCAAGTCATTCAGATCCAGAGACCTTGATTCCAATTAACCAAACTCACAGCAGACTGAAAGCCAGTTCTCCACCAGCATAACCCCCATCCTTGGATTTACTGTCAGCATGCAAAGACATGCAAATTTTCCCCTCTTAACAAAAAAATAATTTTTGAGCATTTTTATCTCTTTCTTTTTAGCTGCTCTCCCATCTCTCACTTCCCCTCTTTAGTCAAACTTCCTGAAAGGACCATCTAAACTCCTGCCTACCATTCACTCTTCAAGACTTTACCACCAGACCTCCACCCCATCACACCACTGTAACTGACTTTCCTAACTCCCCAGTGATCTCCATGCTGCCAAATCTAACAGATGCTTTCTGTCCTAATCTCACTAGACAACACTTTTGCTGTAATTCTTCCCTCCATTAGCTCGTGAAAAAGTTGCACAGACAGTGGTTAGTGCAAAGGTTTTAGTTTAAAGCTCAGTGCTGACCCTTATTGGCCCTGTCGTCTTCACCTCTCTGGTGCTTGACTTCCTTATTCTTAAAATCCATGCAAGGCAGGAGAAGGCAGAACAGTCACGTGACTCCTAGCTCAGCTGTTGCCGCCTTATCACCTGGATTCCAGTTCCATGTCCAGCTCGCTCTGTGATCCTGAGCATCTGGCTCCTTTCTGCTCCAGCTTCCTCCTCTGTAAATGGTGGGACTTTGTGAGGATTCGATGAACTACCGCCAAGCCTTCTCAACAGTGCCTGGCCTTCAGTAAGTGCCCTTTAAGAGTTTGCTTTATGCCAAGAGTCACAGAGATGCTGTCACTGCATCTGTTAGCAGAGCACGGGTGGTCATGCCAGCTGCCTGTCGTCTGCTGGTCCTCCTCCCACTACTCAGGCCACTCCTTTTCCGGAGTCCCAGGGTTCTGTCCCTGGCCACCTTCTCTTTACCTGGGTGACCTGGTTCAAACCCTGGCTCCAGATCCTCAGCCCCAGCTTCACTGATGATTCTGGAATCTCTAGTTCCAGACCAGGCTCATTTTCAGATTCTCTGACCAACATCCCCAACTCCTTGCTAAACTCTCCCGGGGGTTTCCACTGGCACTTCTAACTCATCAACTTCCTCCCCCGCTCCAGACCTGCCCTTTCTCCCCTGTTCCTCATTCCAGGAAGCATCACCATCCTTCGGTGCAAGACTTCAGAGCCATCCCACCCTCTTGCTCCCTTCCTTCCCACACACCCTCCTGCACTGTCCCTCTGCCCTGTCCTCCCCACCGACTGGCTGCCTCCGTCTGCAGGCTCTGTTGCAAATCCCAGGAATCTCCTGCTTTCTCCCCAGGCCCGCTGAAGTTGTTCACTTAACTTTGCATCACTCTCCCCTGGACTAGTTGAGTAACTGCCACACTGGCCTCCGCCCCCATCCCGCCTCCACCTTATGGCATTCAGATGAATTGTGTTGCTTCCCCTGCTTTAGGGAGGGGGCCCCATCCAATGCGACTGGTGTCCCCCAGAGGATGGCTGTGTGAGGACAGAGCAAGAGGGTAACATCTGTAAGCTCGAGAGAGAACATAGGAGGTAACTAAACCGCTGACACCTTGACCTTGGACTAAAGAACTGTGGGAAAACCAATGTCTGTTGTTTCAGCTCCCCCAGTCCATGGGATCTTGTAGGGCAACCCGAGCAGACTGAGACCCCACCTCAGCCTCAGGTCTGGGCCCCCTGCTCTAGGCTGGTGGGGTTGGGCTTGCTGCTCCCCAGAGCACAGGCTGGTTTTCCATCAATGCTGAGCTCAGGCTTAAACATTACCTCCTCAGGGCAGGTTACGTGTGCTTCCTCCTCATCCCCAGGACAAATGATACCGCTGTGCGTGCGCCTACGCCAGGCACTGTGCTACTGTTTCCTTGTCTGTCTCTTCCACTAAGCCCTTGAGAGAGAGAGAGCAAAAAACCCCAAAAAACTGTATCCAATGCCTTTTTCATTCCTAGCACAGTGTGGTTTCACAGAACACATCCAATTCATTTTTATTGAATGAATGAATAAGTGAATGAAAGGCAGCAACATGTCATTATACATAAAGTTCTCAGAATGGTATCTGACTCTGAATACGTACTATTGAGTGTTTGCTCAATAAATGGACAAAAAAAAAAAATGCTGAACATGCTTTGAATCACTTTTTCTTCTATTGTATCTGTTGAAGTCTTATGAGAGCTAAACTAAGAACATATGGGAAAATAAAAGCCCAGATTTGCAAAGAGATTTACTCATGCAAAATGGTTCAAACTTGTAGTTATTGCACTGATTCTTGACAACTTTAGTCATGGCTGAACCAGAATGGAAAATTTTACCTCCTTCAGTGTATGCTGACCTCACTGGGCTCTGACTGTGTTCATCTCTGAGTTCACTGTCTGCCCAAATAAACACTCCCTTTTCACGGCAGAGTTCACAGGGAAGCCTACCCAGGCCAGTTGTTTCATCCTGTTACGTTCTTTGGAGCTTTGGTTAAAACCTCTTTAATTGCTGGTGGGGCACTCAGTGATGTGGGCAATGAGGCAAATGTGGGTTAGGATGTTGTAGCAGCCGGAAGCATCTTGCACAGGAGAAAGGCTGGAGGAAGGGAGATGATTGGAGAAGAGCACTGTGCTGATGAGAACCAAGTGTGGGAACAAAGGGCCAATTCAATTCTACAGGCACCGATTGAAGGCTTGCCTGGGCTAGGTGCTTGGGAGGCAAAGACGCCTAAGACCTGTTTCCTGCTTCCAGGGACCTCGAACCAAGCCAATTCTGAGTATTCAAAGCCTAAAATATTTACATTTGAAGTGGGAATATAATGCTGTACATATGCAGCTTACGTAGTGTTGCAAACCAGCATTACCTCAATTAAAAAGAAATATTTATTTTTAGAAAACAATAAAATATTTACTGCCTGGCCCTTTACAGAGAACACATGCTAGTCCCTGCTTGGGGTCCAGACTGGGGTCTGGAGTGAGTTCCCCTCACCAGGGCACCTCCCTCTCCTGGAGGCAACTAGCTGCCCCCCACCTCTCCCACAGTCTCTCCAGAGCTACTCCCCACCCCTCAGCCATGGAAAAGACTCCAGACCACTAGAGAATAAAAGCTAGCCCCCAAACCCAGACCCTCAACCCCCCAAACCCCTCTCTCAAATTAAAAAAAGTAATCTGACTTCAGGGCCACTTTCGCCTTCTTTGGTAGTTCGGTCCATGCATTCATTCACCCAATCATTCATTCATCCCATAAACACTGCTTGAGCCCCTTGGCCCTGGTGCTTACTTGGGTGGGTGAGAAAGTGAGAAGCAGACCTTCAGCCTCCACAGAGTCAATAGTTACTTCCAGTCTTAGACCCTGATCTGGATGGTCAAGGCACAGACTTGGCTCTTGGGTAGACCTGGGTTAAGACCATGATTTGGCCCCTTGCGAACTCTGCCTGCATGAAAGGGACTAAACCAGCCAGCCCTGAGGAAGTGAAAGGGTGGAGTCGCTTTAACCCCTTCTCATTTCTGTGCATAGCCCTTTGCATGGGGCGGCAGTGGGGGGAGGTGGGGGATGGCATGGGGTGGGAAGTCGGGTGGGGGAGGGGCACACAAGCTCCACCCCAGAGAACTGTCATCCCCATCTCCAGAGACTGAAGAATCCAGCCAGCCACACCTCAGCGTTCATAAAGCCAGCACAGATTTAGAGAAAACAACCCTGGGTGTGTTTTCCCTTTTTAAACAATTTAATACCGGGAAACACTGCACTATTTCTAGGCCCCTTGGTATTTGTTACAATCTCAAGAGCCAAAATGATTTGAGTCAACAACAAAAAATGAGAATTTTCCTCTCACCACTCAACTCTGGGATTCTGAGAAAACGCGGAGCAGAAATAATAAGGATCTTGGCAATGCCGGTCTGACAGCAGTGGGAACAGGGACCCAGCTGCCGGTCCCAACGTCAGGCCTCTGGAATGCTGGGCCCTAGTGCAGTAATCCTTTTAGAAGAAGAAGGGAAAAAAAAAAAAAAAGGCCCAGCACAGAATGTTCAGAAAGAAGTGAAATTTAACAAACAAAGAAAAAAAAAACAAGACATTTTGTGTCTTTGGGAGGCTTTACAATCAAGGGCTTACCAGAAACGGGGGTTAGGAAAGCTGAGCCGCATTGCCATTCCTTAATCCTGTTTTGACCTGTAAATTACTAGAACAGCCCAACGAGGCAGAGAATGGCTACTTCCTTATCACTTTGGACAACTCCACAGCTTTGAAAAACTTGTAATTCATTACCAGTAAGCAATGTGTGCTAAACGCAAAAAAATCAGAAGACATTGATCTGATTTTTAAAGTTAATACAAGGAAGTCTCCCCTCTGGAATTTCCCCCATCCAGAGGTAAGCACTGAAAGCTGGTCAATGTGTGATGCCTTTCTTTCTCCTGTGTAAAGGGAGCGTGTAAAACACACTTTTTCACCCAGTGTAGCTGCACTGGTAGTTAAGACCAGGCTCCCTGAGGCCATACGACCTGGTCTGGAATCAGGCTCTGCCCTCACCAGCTGTGTGGCTTCAGGCATGTGCTCCCCTCTTTCTGCCTCAGTTTCCTCATTCTCTGCCTCAGTTTTCTCTTTCGTGAAGCAGAGTTCTTTACAGCACCCACTTGACAGGATTGTACTGAGGACTGCATGTGGTGTGTGTGGTCAGTTGCTTCAGTTGTCTCTGACTCTTTGCGACACAATGGATTGTATCCCGCCAGGCTCCTCTATCCATGGGGTTCTCTGGGCAAGAATACTGGAGTGGGTTACCATGCCCTCCTCCCAGGGATCTTCTCCACCCAGGGATTGAAGCCACATCTCCTGTATCTCCTGATTTGCAGGCAGATTCTTTACCCACTGAGCCACCTGGAAAACCCATCAGTTCCATTCCGTTTCAGTTCAGTCGCTCAGTTGTGTCCGACTCTTTGTGACCTCATGAATCGCCACATGCCAGGCCTCCCTGTCCAATCACCAACTATAGCAAAGATTAAATGAGTTATTATATGTAAAGAATTAAGACAGTGACAAGCACTGTTGCGTGTGTGTGTATTCATTAATATACACGCATTTATCTTAAATAAAATTACATCAAACTATTCATGGTATTTGGTAGCCCTTCTTTTTACAGGTTAATTATAATGACAATATTATAATTAATGTCAGTATTTTAAGTTGTTTCTCGTTTCTCACTATTATAAAAAATGTACTGCCAAGTTTTGCACTTAAATCTTTGGCAACTTGTCTAATACTGCCTAGAATTCATTGCTAGAAACTGAGTCAGATGCTATGCCTTTTCAAAAGGATTTTGATACATAATGCTGAATTATTCTACAACAGGTTTTACCACTTTAAATTCCCAGTAGCATAGTATGAAGATGACTTTTTTCCTAAATTCTTGAAAGTACTGGATATTTTCATCCTATTCCGTTTCCCCTCCCCCCATAAGGTTGGGGAGTTTTATTGTTTTAATTTTTATTTATTTTGTTACCAGGAAGGTTAAACATTTTTGTTTATATTTATTGGCTACTTCATTTTTCCCCTGGAAAATTGCTATTTATGTCCATGTTAACATATCCATTCATTTTTTACTTATTGGTTTGTAAGCACTATTTATATATTCAAAATGTTCCTTATATTTTTATCATCTGTCTTTAAATTTTATTAAATACCAAAGCATATCCGAGTATACTTTTTATCATTCAGAAGTTTTTTGTGTGCATGTGTATTTTAAGTACTCAAATCCAGCAATATTTTCCACTCTGATTTTTATCCTAAAAGTCAGTTATTAAATCCTTCTCTACTATCATCTCTCATGTTACAACAATCTATTTTCTCCCAAAATACTTAAAATTTCATTTTTACATTTGAAAATTAAGTTTATATCAGCAATTTGTAGCTAATATGTATGGTTTCTCCTGCAGATTCAGTGATTAGATAGACTGATCATCATCCAACGTGCTTGATTGTTTTGAACATCAGTGTTCTCTTCCCAAACCTGAAAATGATGAAATAGCCTCTGCTTGTGATTGTGATTGTGTGTATTTTGAAAAGTATTGAGTGACATAGCAGTGCACATAATTATAACCAAATTCAACTTGAAGATGCGAAAGGCATCAGACACAGAAGAAAGGTTTGAGACTTTCTTTCAAGACTTTGAGGATAAGTGAGACATCTTCAGCTCTAAGATTCCCTGATTCTGAATGACCAATAAGCTTACAAAGGCCCAGAGCAGAGAGGCATTTGGGATTTTATAGCATAAATATAGGGCTTAAATATGTGAAGTGACACTTTATGCCTTTAGATATCACAGAACTGACTTTATATGCTGTCTGAAAGCACACAAACAAAATTCAATTTTTATAATTTAAAGAATTAGAAGTAGTTACTATTACATGGGCTTCCGTGGTGGCTCAGATGGTAAAGAATCTGCCTGCAATGCAGGAGACCCAGGTTCCATCTCTGGGTTGGGAAGATGCTCTGAGAAGGCAATGGCAGCCCACTCCAGTATCTTGCCTGGAAAATCCCATGGACAGAGGAGCCTGGTGGACTATAGTCCACAGGGTCACAAAGAGTCAGACATGACTGAGTGACTAACACTTTTCACTTTCTTATTATTACATATTTCAGCTAAAAAAAAAAAAAAAACCACCAAAAAACGTCCATTTCATTCTCTATAAACCTCATGGCAAGTTTATTAGTCTTATGCAAGACTGCCACTTTTGCTGGTCAATATTTGGAAACTCTCACCTTGTTATCTTCTCTAAATCAGAATATGTATACTCAGTCACTCAATCATGTCTGACTCTTTGCGACCCCATGGACTGCAGCCTGTCAGGCCCCCTCTGTCCATGGAATTCTCCAGACAAGAATACTAGAGTGGGTTGCCATTTCCTTCTCCAAATCAGAATAGTGCAGATAAGGGATAGGTCAGAAGCCGTTGGTGGGGCCATCCCTTTCAGCCTCTGTGTTCTGGGCTCTGTTCAGAGCTGCCTCCACCCACACCTGGTAACTTTGCACCAGGATTAGTCCCCAGAGAAAGGGGGAGGAGTGGAGGAGGGGGCACCCACAGCCACCCACCCTTCTGCTTTATCCTTGGTCCTTAACAGGAATAAATCATGCCATTAACAGCTGATGTGGACTCAGCTTCAGAGACACATCGCCCAAGGGGAAACAGCACAGGTTCACGAGTAAACAATTACAAAACCGTTTTCAGCGTTTCTGAAAGGCTTCCGAGAACCCGCTGAAAAATCCTCAGTCATCCATCTCTTTTATTGTTTGTTTGCTCAGGTTCCTGCAGGACACTACCAGAAACATGAGGCACTTCCGGTGGTTTTCAAGGATGTGAACTAAGCCTCTCTCATTTTCTCAGATGGAGGTAGTAAATTTAGCAATAAGAGGTACACGAGGGCTGTGTTGCACCCTTATTATGCAGCTGTGATTGAATTTGGGGTAAGAAATTTTGGTGCTCTGCAAAGTACCACATGTTCTTCATTTGGTTTTTCCTTTCTGTGCCATCGAACACGTTTCTGAAATCTTTTTCTGATAAGAAAAGCAAGAAGTGTGACAACGCTTTTTTAATGAGCCCAAGTTTGTCCTCCTTATATAAAAAGTACAAAAAAAACCCAGCTACCATTTCCTGCATGCCTGGTATACACCTGTAAGGAGTCTCCCTGCAAAGCAGGAGACTGGGGTTTGATCTCTGGGTTAGGAGGATACCCTGGAGAAGGAAATGGCAACCCACTCCAATATTCTTGCCTGGAAAATCCCATGGACAGAGGAGCCTGGCAGGCTACAATTCATGGGGTTGCAAACAGTCGGACATGACTGAGCGACTTCACTTCACATTTGACTGCCACACATCCTGTTAAAGTAAATATTATCACTGTTTTCTAGGTGAGGAAAGAAATTTCAGAAGGATTAAGTAACCAGCCTGAATTGTCAGGGGATTTGAACCCAGTCTCCCTCTAAAGGGTTTTCTCTTCCCACTCACTACTTAAGGCTGACTTTCCTAAACTTGACCTACGAAATGGCATTTAACAGACAGCTTTCTCTTTTCCCCACTCTCATGCAGGACAGGAAAAGGGGGAAAAAACCTTGCTGAGTCTTTAAATCATGAAACGATTTTCATCATCGATTCTGTGATTTAATGCTCTGAAGTTTCTATTGGGTATTAAGGAATTACATTTCTTGGTTGTGTCTTTTTTCTGCTCCACATTCAGGCTGTTTTCCTGACTACTTGGTGAATGCCTCATTTCCGCAGGATAATCTTCCTTCTACTTTCTTGTTACTCTAAAATCTGACAGAGTTTCAAATCCATGTATTGCCTTCTCCCATTAAGTATGGATTTCTGATCTACTGTGACATACACTAAAACAGGAAAAGTCCATCTTCATGGTTCCCCGGAGAGTTGTATGGACGGACATTCTAACAAACTGTCAGAGACTCAGACTTTAAGGAGACTGTAATTCAGTATTTGTGAAATCTTCAGCTGCACAGAGCTCTTACAACAGAGAACCAGTGACGTTTCTTTCTACCCGAGAGGCATGTACTCCCGAGTTCAATGAGGCAGAAACCATGGATATGAGCTACAGAAAAGAGATTTTAAAACACAAAGATTCCTCTCTAGCAAATCATACAGGCTTTTAAATACTCTTTTAACAATTTGAAATTTTTGAAAAAGAATAAGAAAGACTTCAACAATTTTCTCTTTTTTCTCACGTGGGAGGTGCTGGCACAAAGAGTATTTCATTTGAACATGTAGCTTCATGACTGGTACACAGTAGGCATTTGATAAATGTTTGTTGGGGAAAAGGAATGAATAATTAAAGCAAAGATTATTACTCTTTTTTAAAATTTATTTTTACTGGAAGGATAATTGCTTTAAAATATTGTGTTGGTTTCTGCTGTACTATCAGTATGGTTCAGCCGTAGGTATATATGTCCCCTCCCTCTTGAGTCTCCCTCCCACCTCTCCCCATATCACCCTTGCACAAAGATTATTACTCTTTATACTATTTCAGTTTTGTTCTTCAATTTATTTATTCAACATTTATTCTACCCAGTTGACAAGTATGGTAAAAGATGCTGAAAATACAGCACACTGCCTGTCCTCATATAAGTTTTTAACTTAACCATCTGTTTAACCTAGGGCAATGCCTTCGTGGTCCTTTTCTTCATATAAGATGAGAAGAATTACAGCTTCTCTGAATACGTTGTGAGAGTGAAGCAGGATAAGATGATTCGTAAACTGTTTAGTTGTCTATTAATATATCATCAATAAAAGCTATCAGAATGCAAGTAACAGAAGATTTCACTCAAAATGGCTTAAACCATCAAGGAAATTTGTTAGCTCAAGTAACTGAAAATATTAGAGGTAATACTGGCTTCACACAAGGTTTAATCCAGTAGCTCAACAATGTCACATCCAGTTTCTTTCCAGTTCTTCACTTTGCCCTTTTTCCTGTCAAATTCTAAGGCTTACTCCCTGATGGTCTCCTGTAGGTTCCAGCAGCTCTCAGGCATGTTGCTTCCTCGTTCTGGTTCAAAGAGAAGAGAAAGCATCCCTGCCCAGCCTTTCCAAAAAATAAAAATAAGATTCATTCTGATCAGGCCTCCTTAGGTCACATGCCCACTCTGTAACCAACCTCTGTGTCCAGAGGGATGGAAGCACTGATTGGCTAAACTTAGACTACACGCCCCAAACTTGAAGCCGGATGTGAAATTGGCTTACTCCGAACTTCATGGATTCCTCTGGTAAAAGTGGTGGGCTCCTGGGTAGAGAATGAAAATGGAGGGAAATGGATGATGAATGTGCAGCCAACTAACTGCTCTGCTAGCTGAATGCGAAGCAAGAGTCAGTCAACAATGCTGCCTGAAATCCATTTTATAGTCCCAGGTGAACTAAAAAAAAAAAAAAAATCCCAATATTTGGAAAAACGAGAGGCGTGAATAAACTGTATGATGTATATAAAGGTTATAGAAACATAAACAAGACTCTGATAAGTAAGATAATTAACAGATTTGCTGACATAGTTCACTATTTTACTCCAAATAATAGTCATATAGTTATAAAATCTTACTTTTTTGTTACGTGATACACTTTACACAGCGCTTCATACCATTATCCAATTTAACAAAACACTCCAGAGTGAAGCACTTTGGAAAGAATAAAATGCTTAACATATGTAAGGAATTCTTCTATTTCTTTGAAAACTGCTCTGGGTGGTTCGCCTATTGTTTGGTTAAGAGAATTATACAATTTTGAGACAGGCTTCCTTATCTCGGGTAGACTGAAAGGCAATTAAACAATTATTCATGTCAAAATCTGAGGTAAGGAGAAGGCTGCTTCAAAGGGTCCACTTGACAAAGTGACAAGCTTTTGAGCAGAAACAGAGAGCTGTATATAATTTCCTTCTGGAATATCCACTCCATATGGCCCAAAGCAAGAATCTTANCTCCACATTCAGGCTGTTTTCCTGACTACTTGGTGAATGCCTCATTTCCGCAGGATAATCTTCCTTCTACTTTCTTGTTACTCTAAAATCTGACAGAGTTTCAAATCCATGTATTGCCTTCTCCCATTAAGTATGGATTTCTGATCTACTGTGACATACACTAAAACAGGAAAAGTCCATCTTCATGGTTCCCCGGAGAGTTGTATGGACGGACATTCTAACAAACTGTCAGAGACTCAGACTTTAAGGAGACTGTAATTCAGTATTTGTGAAATCTTCAGCTGCACAGAGCTCTTACAACAGAGAACCAGTGACGTTTCTTTCTACCCGAGAGGCATGTACTCCCGAGTTCAATGAGGCAGAAACCATGGATATGAGCTACAGAAAAGAGATTTTAAAACACAAAGATTCCTCTCTAGCAAATCATACAGGCTTTTAAATACTCTTTTAACAATTTGAAATTTTTGAAAAAGAATAAGAAAGACTTCAACAATTTTCTCTTTTTTCTCACGTGGGAGGTGCTGGCACAAAGAGTATTTCATTTGAACATGTAGCTTCATGACTGGTACACAGTAGGCATTTGATAAATGTTTGTTGGGGAAAAGGAATGAATAATTAAAGCAAAGATTATTACTCTTTTTTAAAATTTATTTTTACTGGAAGGATAATTGCTTTAAAATATTGTGTTGGTTTCTGCTGTACTATCAGTATGGTTCAGCCGTAGGTATATATGTCCCCTCCCTCTTGAGTCTCCCTCCCACCTCTCCCCATATCACCCTTGAACAAAGATTATTACTCTTTATACTATTTCAGTTTTGTTCTTCAATTTATTTATTCAACATTTATTCTACCCAGTTGACAAGTATGGTAAAAGATGCTGAAAATACAGCACACTGCCTGTCCTCATATAAGTTTTTAACTTAACCATCTGTTTAACCTAGGGCAATGCCTTCGTGGTCCTTTTCTTCATATAAGATGAGAAGAATTACAGCTTCTCTGAATACGTTGTGAGAGTGAAGCAGGATAAGATGATTCGTAAACTGTTTAGTTGTCTATTAATATATCATCAATAAAAGCTATCAGAATGCAAGTAACAGAAGATTTCACTCAAAATGGCTTAAACCATCAAGGAAATTTGTTAGCTCAAGTAACTGAAAATATTAGAGGTAATACTGGCTTCACACAAGGTTTAATCCAGTAGCTCAACAATGTCACATCCAGTTTCTTTCCAGTTCTTCACTTTGCCCTTTTTCCTGTCAAATTCTAAGGCTTACTCCCTGATGGTCTCCTGTAGGTTCCAGCAGCTCTCAGGCATGTTGCTTCCTCGTTCTGGTTCAAAGAGAAGAGAAAGCATCCCTGCCCAGCCTTTCCAAAAAATAAAAATAAGATTCATTCTGATCAGGCCTCCTTAGGTCACATGCCCACTCTGTAACCAACCTCTGTGTCCAGAGGGATGGAAGCACTGATTGGCTAAACTTAGACTACACGCCCCAAACTTGAAGCCGGATGTGAAATTGGCTTACTCCGAACTTCATGGATTCCTCTGGTAAAAGTGGTGGGCTCCTGGGTAGAGAATGAAAATGGAGGGAAATGGATGATGAATGTGCAGCCAACTAACTGCTCTGCTAGCTGAATGCGAAGCAAGAGTCAGTCAACAATGCTGCCTGAAATCCATTTTATAGTCCCAGGTGAACTAAAAAAAAAAAAAAAATCCCAATATTTGGAAAAACGAGAGGCGTGAATAAACTGTATGATGTATATAAAGGTTATAGAAACATAAACAAGACTCTGATAAGTAAGATAATTAACAGATTTGCTGACATAGTTCACTATTTTACTCCAAATAATAGTCATATAGTTATAAAATCTTACTTTTTTGTTACGTGATACACTTTACACAGCTCTTCATACCATTATCCAATTTAACAAAACACTCCAGAGTGAAGCACTTTGGAAAGAATAAAATGCTTAACATATGTAAGGAATTCTTCTATTTCTTTGAAAACTGCTCTGGGTGGTTCGCCTATTGTTTGGTTAAGAGAATTATACAATTTTGAGACAGGCTTCCTTATCTCGGGTAGACTGAAAGGCAATTAAACAATTATTCATGTCAAAATCTGAGGTAAGGAGAAGGCTGCTTCAAAGGGTCCACTTGACAAAGTGACAAGCTTTTGAGCAGAAACAGAGAGCTGTATATAATTTCCTTCTGGAATATCCACTCCATATGGCCCAAAGCAAGAATCTTAAACTCCTCCGTGGAGAAAGAGACAGAAATAAAAACATTAACTTTTTTGCTCCGACTTCTCTCAGCCATTTTCTGAAGAGCCTTTGGAAACCATCCATTCTTGTAAACAGAAATCAACTGAGAGTCTCCAAGGAGGGTTTTTTTTTTTTTTCCCTCTCTGTGTGTAGGGTTTGTTCAGTCATGAATCAATGTCTTGTTCTGAGAGGAAGGTGTCAGCAACAAAAATTGGTTGTAAAAAGGACATTAAACTTTAGTATGCTCTTCATGGTGCCTCCTAGTTCCGGTGGCCAAGGATAGAAAGCTCAGAAGACACAGGGAGGGGAAGTTCCCCACCCACAACCCACCAGTCAGGATGCCAGGATTCCAGCTTCACAGCAGAAGACTGTAAAGTCAGTAGCCAACCCATCTGAGGAGGGCACCGCAACCCACTCCAGTATTCTTGCCCAGAGAATCCCATGGACAGATGGGATTCTGCCTGTTTGTCAGACAGAGTACAGTCCATAGGGCTACAGTCCATAGCGTTGCAAAGAGTCGGACATGACTGAAGCAACTTAACACAGCACACACGGGCAGTGCCAGGCAGGGCTAAGTCAGGAGTGTTCAGTGGGCTGAGGGGGTGGAGGCCATGAACGGTGTCCCCACACCGTGATTATACCCGCCTTGAGCTCTCTTCATCCCTTGGCCTCCTCCAGGTCATCAACTTGGGAATCGTGACAGCTTCAGTGCCTGAGCTCAGACCGTTGTGTGTTGGGGAGGGTGGGAGGGTGCAGGGTCGGGGGAGATGATAGCACAGTGTAGAGTCTGGTTTGAGAAATCTGGAGAAAAAGAATGAAAGTTCTCACCACTGCCTCCTCATTAGAGCAGGACAGGAAGCCTGGCGTGCTGCAGTCCACGGGGTTGCAAAGAGTTGAACGTGACT
Source organism: Oreotragus oreotragus (assembly GCA_006410675.1). Classification (NCBI taxonomy): domain Eukaryota; kingdom Metazoa; phylum Chordata; class Mammalia; order Artiodactyla; family Bovidae; genus Oreotragus; species Oreotragus oreotragus. The sequence continues at coordinate 227,357 of SJYX01022544.1, read as the reverse complement.
GAGCAACTGAACAACTGCTTCCCCACCTCCCACTGCAGCCCCTCCCTATGGTGCCCTTGAAATCTACTTCATCAGAGCAGAAATGATGCTGTGCAGAGCTCCCTCAAGAGCTGTAAGCTCATGCCTCTGCCACACCTGCATCAGAGTCTCCACCCTCGTTGGAATTCCCTCTGCATGGAACTGAGACCCACCAGCCTGCTCACCTCTGGAATCTTTCTCATCACATCCTTGGGGAGGGGAAGGGGCCAGGATTGAAGAGGGATCTGGACCAAGTCGGGACCTCAGTCTTTAACTAAATTTAACCTTGATTCTGAGGACAGATATTTCCATTTGAAAGGATGTCTCAAAGGGAGCATTTGCTGTGCCTAGCAAACCATGGTGTAATTTGTGGCTTTTAACATTAGTCACCTCCCTGCTAGGGAAGAGGTTTGAAGTCCAGAAATAAGGATATTGCAGAAATGGACAAAACCACAGGGGAAAGGGTGGAGGAGCAGCTGCTGCCTTGCTTAAAGGTCATGAAGCTTTATTTGTACTTTAATACCCAGAGTCTAAGCGAGATAGACCGAGAGGTTACGATCCAAGTGAAAATTAGCTGAGGGCAACTGTGCCTTTTGGATTCTCTGAGTTGTGCTTGGCTGTAGGAGAATGCAAACCCTCTTAGCTATCTCTCTGTCCATGAGCATAGATGAGGAAGAAAAAAGCATTAATAAGAATAAACAGAAAGAAAAAGTGCTGATTATTGGCATGGAATGGCAAGAAAAAATGGTGGCTTTCCTTTCCATAAGGGTTCTTAGGACGGATGTATGAGTTGGGTACAGATGCACCTGGAAACGGTTTTCTTCCCCTGAGAATGTGATTCTGTGCTGTGTGTAACCCCTAGTTCTCTGGGCCACCAGAGTCTGCGTCATTTTAGGGATGCAGGATGCAGGAACCATGCTAGAGGCAACCCACTGGCTCTTAGCCCCCAACCCAGGCGCACTGTGGGCGCTCTGACCTGCTTCTTCCTAGCAGAATCTCTGAGCGGTCACATCTTCTCCTGGTGATTAATACAGATTTCCTGTCTGTTTCCAGCCTGTGACTTAGCGGCCTTAATCTGTCCCCTCTTGTGTTGCTGATGCTCACTCCTGTATCCATCTCAAGCTGATGGCTCTCTAGCCATTGATGTTGGCATTCCTTCAGGGGATGTTCACAGAGGAGGAGGTGCTGAGTGTTTCTAATAAAAAGAGGGGCCCTGCTTTCTCAGTTTCTGGTCAAATTTCCCCTGGTGGAGATACACAGGTTCTCCCACGGTTGAAGGAGATATATGAGGACACTTTCTCCTGACACGTCTCCAAACAATAGTTACCTTGAGTTCCAGGACGGATGCTGAGAACAATAACCAACCTATACCAATTGCCTTTATGCACTAGATGCCATGCCAACTGCTTTACATGCATTAACTCAGTTGACCTTTGCTTCAAGCCTGTGAGGTAAGAACTGTCATGTTCCTATTCTACATGTTGGCAGAGACCCAGCACCTCAACTCTCTGACCTCAAGGTGACAGGGTAGGAGGTGGCCTGGCCTGCTTTTGCTTCATTGTTGTAACCAACCCTCACTTTCACCGTTGTGTCACATCAGGTGCCCTTGGGTCATTAAGGCCATGATTCTCCAGTGGACATCAGGCTTCATTATATTACATGTGTTGATAGCTTTGGTTTTATTTTAGTTACAATGCAATTAAGAAAGTATGAATAAAGTCTTAAGAAATTGAAGATGCAATCTGAGCAATACCAAAAGCTGAGATAGTTGTTAGGGAACCATTGACTGAAACCACCGACCCTGGCCAGGCATGATGATAACCATGTGATGAGTTATCTCACAACAGGAGGTCCCGATAAGGAACACAGTGCTGAAACTAGTCGGGAGAATGCAGGACAGGCTGGAAGGAGGGAAGAGGCACCAGCCCATAAATATGTCCTACTGACCTCCCAGGATCCTTTGCGCCAGTGTCCATCATGACTGAACAGTGCATGTGCCACCAGGAAGGACCCTGAGTCAGGTCAAGGCAGACAAAGCAAGATGATTGGTCAGAGACGACCTGGAAACTAACCCCATCACCATAAAACCTGAGACTGCAAGCCACATGGCAGAGCAGCCCTCCTGGGTTCCCTCAACCTCCTGCTCTCCATTTGGGCACCCCTTCCCAATATAGTCTTTTGCTTTGTTAGTATGTGCATTTCTTTGGACAATTCGTTTTGAAATGTTAGACAAGAGCCCACTCTCAGGCCCTGCGAAGGGTCCCCCTTCCTGCAACATACCAAGTATTTAATATCATCATTTTCCATTCTGTGAGGACTCAGTCCTCATTACAGCCTTAGGAAGTAGGAACATTTATTATTCCCGTTTTATAGGCACAGAGTAGGTCAAGGCTGTATATTGTCACCCTGCTTATTTAATTTATATGCAGAGTACATCATGAGAAACGCTGGACTGGAAGAAACACAAGCTGGAATCAAGATTGCCGGGAGAAACATCAATAACCTCAGATATGCAGATGACACCACCCTTACGGCAGAAAGTGAAGAGTAGCTAAAAAGCCTCTTGATGAAAGTGAAAGAGGAGAGTGAAAAAGTTGGCTTAAAGCTCAACATTCAGAAAACGAAGATCATGGCATCCAGTCCCATCACTTCATGGGAAATAGATGGGGAAATAGTGGAAACAGTGTCAGACTTTATTTTATTGGGCTCAGAAATCACTGCAGATGGTGATTACAGCCATGAAATTAAAAGACGCTTACTCTTTGGAAGAAAAGTTATGACCAACCTAGATAGTATATTCAAAAGCAGAGACGTTACTTTGCCGACTAAGGTCCGTCTAGTCAAGGCTATGGTTTTTCCTGTGGTCATGTATGGATGTGAGAGTTGGACTGTGAAGAAGGCTGAGCACCGAAGAATTGATGCTTTTGAACTGTGGTGTTGGAGAAGACTCTTGAGAGTCCCTTGGACTGCAAGGAGATCCAACCAGTCCATTCTGAAGAAGATCAGCCCTGGGATTTCTTTGGAAGGAATGATGCTAAAGCTGAAGCTCCAGTACTTTGGCCACCTCATGCGAAGAGTTGACTCATTGGAAAANCCCTGGGATTTCTTTGGAAGGAATGATGCTAAAGCTGAGACTCCAGTACTTTGGCCACCTCATGCGAAGAGTCGACTCATTGGAAAAGACTCTGATGCTGGGAGGGATTGGGGGCAGGAGGAGAAGGGGACGACCGAGGATGAGATGGCTGGATGGCATCACGGACTCGATGGACGTGAGTCTGAGTGAACTCCGGGAGATGGTGATGAACAGAGAGGCCTGGCGTGCTGCGATTCATGGGGTCGCAAAGAGCTGGACACGACCGAGTGACTGAACTGAACTGAATAGGCACAGAGAGGTTAAGTGACTGGCACAAGATTGCACAGCTCTTCATTGGAGAAGCCAGCATTCAAATCCAGCAATAATGGGAGTCTTTGCAAATGCCAAGTTCAACAAAGCTTTCAGTCATGCTTGCTTCTTATCTCACTTTAGAAAAGAACGCACCAAAAAGATCAGAATTAAGATGAGAAGCAGCTAAGAGGAGGGACTCAAATCCAGGGAGCGCTGCAGAGTTCAGGCTTTCTGAGTCGTCCCTCCTCTTGGTTCATCAGAGAATGCGATACTGCACATAAATTGTAACAAAATTGGAAGAGACAGTGTCCTAAGAAGGATACAGATACAGCCCTGTGGGGGCTTAGGTAATACAGCGCTCCCTGCCTGCTCCTGCCCACAAGAGACACCACTGAGTTAGGTCTCAAACAATCACTGGGATCTAGTATCTCCATGGATGGACACAGGAAAGATGGCTGGGAACACTCTGGAGAAGGAGGGCTTCTGGTGCAAGTGTCCCGGAGTCCAGAAGTGGTTACTGAGACCCATGGACCAAGGAGGAAGTAATGGATGATTCCAGAAGAGAAGATGCCTGGATTTCTGAGAATGACCAGCAGGTGAAGGTTGGCAATGTTTCTAGCCCACACGGGGCCTTCAAAAGCCCTTGGTAGTGGCCCAGCGGGGGTCTACTTCAATCTGTCTGCAGGGACCCTGTGTACCTGTTTGTCAGGATGTCTTGGTTTACACCTGCTGTCTTGGCATCCCACCTCCCATCCACTTTCAGGGACAAAGAATCATATGGCTACTCTGTGTCTGGCAAGTTCAAAGAGCCTATAGGTAGAGCCCAACACTTAGGTGCACTGGAAGTGCTCAAGAAACTGTGTTTTTTAAAAACCTGTGTCACAAACACTAGCTAAGCATTGTAAAGAAGATGGGTCTCAGATATCAAGCTTGTAAGCGATTGCAACCAAAAATAGTCTTGAAAGCTAGTTGGTTGTTCTTCCTACAGTTTATTTGGTCTGAGCCCAGCTTACTACAAAATAATCTCAGTAGGTATCTATCACAAAGATATACAGGAAAAGCCAGTCTTTGATAAATAAATAGCCTTCTGTCTATCTGCAGCCAGTTAGAGCAAGGAAAAAGCTTAACCAAAGGCTTATAACACATATTGGCACAATCTAATAGTGCTAACTTTTATCCAGAAACCTTTGAGCTTGAAATAACTGTATTCCAAGAAGTTAATTAAAACCACATAGAGTTGTCGGGGGGCTTAAAAATCAAATACACAGTTACTTTGAAACAATGAGACTTACTAATCGTGGTGGACAAGTCAGCCAGTTTTTGCAGGGGGGCCAGACTATTTGTAGATGAGCTAAAACACTTTCAGGAAAGAAAGAAAATTGCAGAGCGCTCCCAGAGCAGAGGGCAGGACAAGCAGGGGGCAATTCTAACTGTCCTTTCAACTTGAACATGGACTCTGGCTACCGGGATTCCCTTGCGGGTACGTGTAGGCTTTTTTTTAGCCTTATTTAGTTGACTGATGCTGTGCTGTTGCTGGGGTTTATTACTGTGTGAAGTTGAAAGGCTTGATGTTAATGCATCTTAAACTTCAAGCTTCACCACAAACACTCCTGTTTTAAACTTGACTGTGCGGGGCAGTGTGCTTTGTTCGGGTGGCCGTCTGGCTTGTGTGGTTCTAGTGTTCCCCAAGCACGTGATGTGACAACTGAGGCGATGAACCCGCTTTCTCTACGGCCATCTTCTGATTCTTTGTTGCTTGTTCATTGGAAGGTGAGTAAATGATAACAAAAATATCAATAAAGCCCCCCTTAAAGTCTTATATTTAAAAGGACATGTAACCAAAACCACAAATAAAGCGACTTGAATTCATTTACACCATGAGTAGCGAACAGTGACTTTGGACCTGCCCTGATTCTGGATTCCAGATCCCAAACATTTCATAAAATATGACCAGCCACGTGAAATCACAAGGTATGTACTGTGGGAATTATATTCATAGGGAGATGTTGTTTTCAACAGTTCCTGCTGGCAGAGCCAGACTTCTCACTGCCAACTTTAACCTTGTCAAATAAAACCATTCCAGGTAGGGAGGTTGGCGAGACATCAAGGTATACTGGAAGCTTAAAATCTGACTCTCCAGGGTAGGGGGAAATCATATATTCGTTTATGCTCTGTTATGGCATATATTATGTATTTTTAAGGAAAGAAAAGGCTGATCAGTTCCTTTTCATGTGTATTACCTATACAAACTCAATATTAGGTGTCAGTGAAATGCCAGATGACCAGTGAGATCACCTACATGAAAACGTACAGTTGCACTCTTCTAAATGAGTATCTCTTTTATCCTAATAAATGTTATTAAATATATGCAGAAAACGTTCTCTCATAAATAAAATCCAACTTATTTTCAGATGCGGAGGATCTGAGAAGACCCTCAGGGGAGGAAAAGAAAAACTTTCAAACTTATTTTATTCCCAGATAATTCCTACACATGTTAAATGTAGTAGGTGCAAACAATGGCATCAAATACTCTATCAGAAGTAACTCAGGGAAAGCAAAAAAGTATATGCTCTAATTCATTCAGTAGCTATTTTCATAGTCAAGGAAGGCTGAGGAGGCTAAGTTTCATCCCGGCACAAACCATCTTTATTCAGGATCAGACAGATAGAACACCTGGGTGCCAAGTTCAATTCCAGACCTTCAAACATAAATGCATAGATGCCTGGGCTATGACCATGGGCCAGGTACCGAGAGATCCTGGGTATGTTAATGAACCATACCATAGGGGCTAGAGTGGTGGCCCCAAAGGGATTGGATAGGATCTTTTCTGGAAGAATGGTCTTTGCAAAGGTAATCAGTAATTACATTGGGGATCTTTAGATGAGGTCATCTTGGATTAGCTTGTGCTTAGTTGCTTAGTTGTGTCTGACTCTGCGACCCCATGGACTATAGCCCGCTGGATTAGATAGGTGTTCCCTAAATCCAGTGACAATGATTTTATAAGCAACAAACAGGGACTTCCCTGGTGTTCCAGTAGTTAAGAATCCACCTGGCAAGGCAGGGGTTTTGGGTTCGATCCCTGGTCAGGAAACTAAGATCCTGCATGCATTGGGGCAGCTAAGCCAGTGCCCTCTGGAGCCCGTGTGCCACATCTAGACAGCCTGTGCTCTGCGATGAAGGATCCCACATGACCCAACCAAGATCCTGTGTGCTGTAGCTGAGACTCAACACAGCCAAACCAATAGATATTTTTAAAAAACTGAAATGATAGACTTTAAAAAGAGAGAGAGAAACACAGAGGAGAGACAAGCAGCAAGAAGGAGGAGGCATGGAAAGATGGAGGCAGAGACTGGAGTCTGGGAACATCTGGAGCCAAGCCTCGCGCAGGAGTGCGACCATTTTGGACGTCTGCCCTCCAGAACTGTGAGGGGATAAATGTTGTTTCAAACCATCAAGTTTGTGGTCACCTGGGAGACAGATACAAGCACCCTCCCAACATTTGGAGCTTGGGGACAAATTTCAGGGCAGGGAAAGTGAAAGTGAAAGTGAAAATGAAGTCACTCAGTTATGTCCGACTTTTTGTGACCCCACAGACTGTAGCCTACCAGGCTTCTCCATCCATGGGATTTTCCAGGCAAGAATAACTGGAGTGGGTTGCCATTTCCTTCTCCAGAGGATCTTCCCGACCCAGGGATCGAACCCGGGTCTCTCACATTGTAGGCAGATGCTTTTACTGTCTGAGCAACCAGGGAAGTCCACTCAGGGCAGGGAGAGGATAGAAAAAATTTATTTTAGAAATAGCTTTTTCACTGCGAAGAAAACAACAGGCAGAAAAATAGAAAAATTAATTGTATGTGTGATTAAAAAAAAAAATCCAAGCCAGTTCAGGACCCACATATGTATCTTTTGGATCCTCCAACCCCAAATGCTGGAGTCCTGGGCTGTTGGGCTTGGCGCGCAGCCTGGGTTTTCTGCCTTTCCACGTGGAGCCAGACTCATCTTTATAAGAGGCCCCGAAGAGTAGGCTTGAGTAGGAAATACTTTCTTGTACATGCTTATTTATAGACAGCATATGTGGAATAAGGGACTTGGAAATTCATGTGCATGTGTGAAGATCCTCAGTGAAGGCCTGGGTGTACCCACAGCGGGGGTTCAGCTGTACTGGGGGTGTCTGGCACACTGGTGAGTTGGATTGGACCAGAGACCAAAGCAGTGCTATGAAAATTCTTGCTAGAAAATTCCTCCTTCGGCAGGATTTTTACCCAGAGGCCCAGGCATTGACTTCCCACGTCTGTAAACTTCAGAGTTTGTCTGTGAAATGCTGCACGTGTGCACGCACAGTTGTGAGAGAGAGTTCAGGGCTTATAATTGATACTCCCCTTTCGAAAGTCTCTGTGACCATGCCTCCCCTCCCCACCCCCCAAATGTAAGAAATCAGGGGAAGACTTAGTTAGGAAGACCCATGAGAACAGCCTCAATGGTCAGAGAAATTCTAGTTCCAAAGACACAGCTTCTACTTGGCAGGGCTCCTGGAGGCAAGGTTGGGTTCGAGGTGATGCAAGCAGTGACTGGAAGGCTGGGGTGTGGAGGTCTGAGTGGCCTCACTTCAGGGCCCCACCAGGGGCCGGTGCAGCAGGGAAGGCCACCATTGTCCATCTCCCCCCGCCAAGCATCCTACGAAGGTTTGGCACACCGAGCCTTTGGTAACCGCCATGGAGACTGGCTGCACCTACAGAGCAGAGCACACAGACGATGGCCCTGGAGAGCCTGGAGACGGTGGGAGAGCTTCAGGGGGGCTGAGTGTCCTGCCGCAGCCGAGGGCCCAGTGGAGGCAGAGGCATTCAGGTGGCCATATTCAGGTGGTCGTGTGCTGCAAACTCATGGCTACCTGCAGATGTGGTTGTGTTCAGGTGACATACTTCTATGACACAGGATTTGCACCCCACAAAATTACATCAATGTATTTCGGTTGATCAGTGCTCATTACACTGGGGACAAGTTTTAATGCTTGGTCATTTTTGAAAAAAAGAAATCCCCTAGATTCCTGCTAAAGTTCTTGTGACCAAGATAGTGATGTCCATGCTTATTCCCTAATGGGCCTAGAGTACCATTTGTTCTGAGCATCACAGAAAAAGAACTGGGGGCACATCTCTGGAAACCATGATTGGGTGGTATTTTCAGACTTCTGGTCGACCTCTACTATGTAATCTATGGACTAGGAAGCTGTTCTACCCACTGGGGCTGATCCTGCTAGCCTCTCTGTTCCAGGTTTGTCCAGAGCCTTTTTTTCATTGAGATAAACAGGAAAATCAGACTCTTTCTCAGAACACTAGACAGAAAAAAAAAAAAAAAAAAGGCATAAAACCCACAAAAGCATAGTTTTTGTTTTGTTTTGTTTTGTTTTTTATGGCCTCAACAAGGCAGGTAGAGACGAGAGAATACATATTTATATAGAACGTTTTTTGACAAAATAGAAAAGGAGCTTTGAGAGTTCTCATTTTATGATTTGCTTAAGAAACAAAAAAGCTAAAGCCTCAGCCACAGTCTCTATTGAAAAAGAACAGAAAAGAAGAAAAAAAAAAATCAGAGAAGAGGAACTAGTTGGAAAGTGGAGTGAATGCTGGCTTCCCTGGGCCCACTCAAGCCTGTCACCATGGAGACTCCTAAAGGTTCCAGGAATGACTCACGCGATTCGCTGGTGGAGACTTTGAAATGGAAGCAACACCGCAGAACAAAGGCAAACTTAGTCTGCAGCCCTTGAAGAAGGAGCCTTTGACTTCTGACTGATGCCCAGAATGCAGAATTTATGCCAACCATGGAGACTCCTAAAGGTTCCAGGAATGACTCACGCGATTCGCTGGTGGAGACTTTGAAATGGAAGCAACACCGCAGAACAAAGGCAAACTTAGTCTGCAGCCCTTGAAGAAGGAGCCTTTGACTTCTGACTGATGCCCAGAATGCAGAATTTATGCCCTTTGCTTCTTTCGGGTTCTCATTTTGGAAGGGGGCGGGGGGGAGGGGCTGGGTGGGTTCTTGCCTCCGAGAGCAAAGGTCAAGAAAATACTTTGGCCTGGTTGCCTGGAATGGGGCTTTGGCACCACTGTGGGGGGAGCAGGGATGTAAAACCCAAGTGTGTGAATGCTGGGAAGGCGAGGCTGCCGTGCGGTGCGCTGAGGCCAGGGACAGGTGCCCCGGGATGGTGGCAGGGTGCTTTTCAGAAGCTCCAGGCTGGGGACAGGTAGTGCAGGCACTGTGGGGCTGCTGAAGCTTGGTTCCAGGGCTCCCCCTGTGGCTGCAGGACACTCAGCCATGTTAGGTGCTTCAGAACTCACGGATGCAGGCGCCAGGCCGAGTGGCCTTGGACTTCACCTCCACCTTAGCAAGGATGTAAAGATAGAGAGCCCCGGGAGGAAGCTCAAAGGAAGCCGGTCTCTGTGCAGAGTTTTGTCTGCTGAACACCCCTGAAATCACCTCGGGGCAACTGTGGCACTGGGAAAGCACCAGCCTGGGGTTCTGGGGAAGCCACCCAGAATGACCTGCATGTGCTCAGAGGGCTTATCCCTCAAGGGCCTCCTTGCCTGTGTAGCAGATCCTCTTGCAAAAAAAAGGCTACCCTGGGGTCACGTGAGGTGTATGTGCTCAGTTGTGTCTGACTCTGGAACCCCAAGGACTGTAGCCTGCCGGGATCTTCTATTCATGGGATTCTCCAGGCAAGAATACTGAAATGGGTTGCCATTTCCTCCTCCAGGGGATCTTCCCAACCCAGGGATCGAACTCATATGTCTGGCACTTCCTACATTGGCAGGTAGGTTCTTCCCCACCGAGCCACTTGAGAAACCCACCCTGGGGGCCACATCAGTTTCCAGACTGGGGGTGGGGACGGGACCAGTGTCCCCTTCAGGGGAACATCCAGGGGTCCCAGCCCCTGCAGGCACATTGGTCAGGCTGACTGTCCCCTCCATCCCACCCTGCTCTCTGATTACAACCAAGTCCACCAGCCACAGAGGAAAAAGGAAGGAGAGAGAAAACCTTCTGGGGTCAGGCCCAGGCCTTATCTCAGGCTGAACAAAAGCAGTGAGCCTGGGACTCTGGGGTTGCCCCCACCACACGTTCATATACCGTTCACCAGAATTCCAGGGTCTGAGATGCATGGAAACGGTGCCCCTTTCTTCCCTCGAAGCAGAAAACCACAGGGAAGACGTGTATTTGTCCTCCTCCGCCCTGAATCGCCCTGGCCTGGGGTACCACACCTGCCGAACCAGGAGAATGAGGAAGAAATACAGGTCTGGGCAGAGACTCCTCTCAATGATTTATTCTGATTTCCCGACAAGGGAGTTAATTGGATGGGCCCCCGTGACAGACATTCCATACTCAGATTCATAGCTTTCTGCCAAAACAACATATTGTGTGCTGCTATATTTTCCGAGTCGGAACTGGGAGCTGACGTGGCTCCTGAGCAGTTTCAAGTGGGAGAAGGGAGGCAGGATGCGCAGAACAAAGACGGCTGCTTCAGTCGTGCCAGGCGGCCTGGCAAGCAGCGCCGGGAGCCTGTCCCTTGCCCTTTGCAGTGGCACCTGCTCCCTTTGCTGTGCCCTTGTGGCTCTGCCTTTGTGGGGTTCAAGTTCAAAGGGGGACACAGAACAGAGGCTGGCTGGGGAGCCTCCCCACCCGGGGCCTCGCTGCAGCCTGGGAAGGACCTGGGTTGTCTGGCGGGGCCTCTGTGGGTGTGGCTGACACCTGGGGAGGGCAGGTCCCTGCCACGTGGTTCGGGCCTGTGTCTCCATTCAGTGTGCCCATGCAAGGCCCCTAGATTTTCCCCAAAGCACGGTGTCCCCCAGCTGCCACTTCCCCAGGAGGCAGGGTCCCGGACGCACAGAGTGAAGGGCCAGGGCAGGCTCAGGGCTGCGTCTGGTGGGTTCCTCTCCCTTTCAGCAAAAGTGTAACGGCTGCCTCCCATGACGAGATAGTACCTCCCCTCTGAAACGTCCCCCTTCATTTCCTGGTGTTTTCCATCCCTCCCCGCGCTCCCCCATCCGCATGCCCGGGTCCTCAGCTCCCGCCAGCCCTGGCCCCTGCCCCAGCCGCAGCACCATCACGGGGCACCAGGCAGGGACCCCAAGGCCCCGGCTCTCCTCCCAGCGCTCAGGCTCCCTCCCCGCCAACCTTCAGCCTCGGAGGCAGCTGCTGTCAGTCCTAAACAGGCAGAGAGACTGCGGCCTTCCTGGGAGATGGGGTCTGTAGACTTTGTTCACCATTCGGGCCCCAGAGTGCTCAGCAGGGAGCAAGCAAACGCCACCCTGGCGCGCCCTTACTGTAGACAGAAGGTACATGCCCGGCTCCACCCCAAGGAGCCCCCAGGGCCCTCTCCCAGAGCCCCCCAGTGTGGGCCTGCGCTGTGTGGGCGCCCCAGACCTCTGCTGTCACTGTGCTCCCCTCCATGACCTCAGACCGCACGCAGCCCCCAGGAGCACCTCCTGGCATCGTGTCCGGGCTCTAGTGACCCTCCTCTCTGGGGGGTCCCCCCCCCCCACCGCTCTGGAAGCAACATCTTGAAGTCCTTGGGTTGTTGCCAGTGCTTCTCTCGGCCTTTTAATCACACTGGAAACCTCTCGGGGATGGAACCACATCCTCCGTTTCCCTGATGGCTCCCAGGAAACTTCCCATGGGCTCCTCCCGCCACCTCTCTGAGATGCACCCTGTCGGGTCTCTTCCCTGTCCCCCCTTCCACTGGACCTCTGGCTTGGGGTCTCAGTCCTCTGACGGTCCCTTCCTCCCTCTGAAGCCGCAGTCTCTCTGGGCTACATCAGCCATGCACAGCCGCCACCGCTGCCTCCAAGTCTGACAGTCCCAGCCGAGACTGCAAACCCATATCTCAACTTCCGGCTGGATGGCTCTGCCTCAAAGCTCCGAGGTGACTGTGATTCAGTTTGTCATGCGCTAAGCAAATTATGTGTCTCTCAACCTGGTCTTTCTCTGGTCTCACCTGTCTTGATTAATGGCCCCACGACCCACCCAGTCACCCAGAAACTTGGAATCCCCCTAGATTCCCCCACCCCAACCATCACCGTCGCTACTGCACCTAGCTCAACACCTCAGCTGCTCTTTCCAGGTCAGGACCAGAGATGGGTGCTAACTTAGACCATTTCCTTTTCTTCTCAGCAGAAGGCTCTCTATCAAGCACTATTTTCATCCCTGTCTTACAGATGAGGCCACCAAGATTTAGAGAAGTGAAGAAATCTGCCCCAAGGCACGCAAATGGCAAGTAGCGGCTTTGAGACTCAGATGAGCAGAACCCGGCGGAGACATACACATTTTCCTACCTTCAGCCAGAACCTGTCCTTCTCGGGAGAGGACCCGAGAGGCAGAGGGCAGTCTTTCCATAAAAGGCAAATGGGGCCTTCCCTGGAGGTCCAGTGGTTAAGACTCCGCCTTCCAATGCAGGAAGGGCAGGTTCGATCCTTGGTCAAGGGACTATGGTCCCACATGCTGCAGGGTGCGGCCAAAATTTTTTTAACGGGAGAGGGGGCTGGGCAAATGATGCTTCCCAGCACCTGGTGACCAGACCCAGGCTCAGTAGAGCCTTCTCACTCCCTCACCACACATGCTACCTGCGAGGGAACGGGCTCCAGAGCCACCAACAGTTACCACCTTCTGCTAACTGCCCATCGAGTTTAAAATTCTTGTGTGAGTTATGATTATTCTGCCAAGGATGGTCAGTTGTGCTGAATTTCCACTGAGAATAAAAAGACAGGCTNCCACACATGCTACCTGCGAGGGAACGGGCTCCAGAGCCACCAACAGTTACCACCTTCTGCTAACTGCCCATCGAGTTTAAAATTCTTGTGTGAGTTATGATTATTCTGCCAAGGATGGTCAGTTGTGCTGAATTTCCACTGAGAATAAAAAGACAGGCTTAAAGTTGCACCATGAAAGATCTAAATTTGAAAAAAAAACAAAACCCTAGATGTGGAGAGCTGGTGGACTGTGTACTCTCTTGTAAGGGGGTCTACAGGACCCCTCTCTCTCTTTTTAAATCCTTTTAACTGGCTCAGAGGGCTTCCCTGCTGGCTCAGTGGTAAAGAATCCACCTGCCAATGCAAGAGACGCAGGCTCCATCCCTGGGTTGGAAAGATCCCCTGGGGAAGGAAATGGGAACCCACTCCAGTATTCTCGCCTGGGAAATCCCATGCACAGAGGAGCCTGGCGGGCTACAGTCCACGGTCAGTCACAGAGTCAGACGTGACTTCACAACTAAACAGCAACAGCAACAGACAGCTCAGAGGCTTGGTATGACTGGAATGAGTCTGCTGCTGCTGCTAAGTGGCATCAGTCGTGTCCGACTCTGTGCGGCCCCATAGACGGCAGCCCAGCAGGCTGCCCCGGCCCTGGGATTCTCCAGGCAAGAACACTGGAGTGGGTTGCCATTTTCTGGAATGAGTTTAGAGGAACCAAAATAAAGGTAGCCCTGCCACGAGACACGATCAGTTGTTTTTTAAAAAGATTCATTTTATTGAACTATAGCTGATTTACAATGTGGTGTTAATTTCTGCTGCAGAGCAAAGCGATTAATATATGTACACACTCTTTCGTATTTCTTTCTATTATAGTTCATTACAGGAAACTGAATCTAGTTCCCTGTGCTGTACAGTAGGACCTTGTTGTTTACCCATTCTATATGTAATAGGTTACATCTCCTAATCTCAAACGCCCAGTCCATTCCACTCCCACCTCTTCTCCCCCCTGGCAACCTCAGGTCTGACCTCTACATCTCCGAGTCTCTTTCTCTTGCATATGTTCATTTGTGTCATTCTTTAGAGTCCACATATACGTGATATCACGTGGCATTTGTCTTTCTCTTTCTGACTTACTTTGCTTGCTGTGATAATCTCTAGTTGCATCCATGCTGCTGCAAGTGGCATTATTTCATTCGTCTTTATAGCTGAGTAGTAGTCCATTTTATGTACATACCCCACCTTCTTTATCCATTCACCTGTTGATGGGCGTTTAGGTTACACCTACGTCTTGGCTAATGTGAACAGTGTTGCTATGAACACAGGGGTGCGTGTATCTTTCGAGTCATAGTTTGGCCCAGGTATATGCACAGGCATGGGACTGCTGGACCCATATGGCAACTCCACGTAGTTTTCTGAGTACCCTTCACACTCTTTTCCACAGTGGCTGCAGCAATTTACCTTCCTACTGACAGTGTAGGAGGGTTTCCCTTTTCACCAGAGGTTGCTGTTGGCCTGTAGGCATATTTGCCTTGGCACACATAGTGTTTCATGAAAATCCTGATTTCTGGCTTCTTTTGAAAAATCAGTTGGTATGCCAACCCCAGCCTCTCTGCCTCTATTGGCAAAAGCCTGGCTGGAGCAGGGTCAGCCGGCCTCCCTGGGAGGGTCCTGCACACTCCAGGTGGCCTCGGCCCCCAGCCAGCTTAGCCACTGATGTCACCTTCCTGACCTCCCCAGGGCTATGAATAGGTGACCTCAGGTGGCAGTAGGAAGGCCAGCCTTTCAAAGGTGCACTTTCCACTTGGCCAAAATCTGAACTATGCCAAACTTTGTTAGGCAGAGTGTGGACCACAAGCCAAATTCCTTTTGCCTTGAAGGATCTGGCTTCCATACTCCTATTTTTTTCACTCCAGACTTCCCAGGTGGCTCAGTAGTAAGGATTCTGCCTGCCAATGCATGAGATGAAGGAGACACAGGTTTGATCTCTGGGTCAGGAAGATGCCCTAGAGAAGGAAATGGCAACTCACTTCCAGTATTCTTGCCTGGAAAATTCCATGGACAGAGGAGCCCAGTGGGCTGCATTCCCTGGGGTTGCAAAGAGTCGGACATGACTGAGCGACTGAACACACACCATACACACACACACACACACATTGCTCCAGAAAAACACAGCTACAACAAGTGATCTTACCTACCTTCCGGGGAAATCAAAAGGTTTCATCAGGTATTAAAGCACAAGCTTCTTTCTCGGAATCACCAACTTGGCTGCACAGGATCACACGATGATTTCTGCCTAATGAAAAATCCAGAGCAGGAGGCTGGGGTCTGACAGATAGAGCCCGTTTGGCTATTTACTCCGGTGCTAATCACAGTCATGTTTACAGGAAAATGCCCTCATCGGCCTCCAGCAGCTCCAGCCACTCAGCCATGTGAGAGCTGTCTTCAAAGTCAATTGCCTGTCATTCTGCTGATTTATGTTGAGCAACTGCAAGGCCCCCTCAAGGTATTTGTAGCGGCTTGATGATTCCCAGCTTATAAAGTGGCAGTGGGCAGAATATTTCGGTTCAAATTCCCATCAGGACAGACTTTTAAATCCCCGGCTCTGCTGCTCATATTTGCAATGTGAGCACTTTAGATAAGCAGAAATCACCGCGCCCTAAATGCTGAGGGGAAAGTGCAACCTGGGTGTCTT
This sequence comes from Oreotragus oreotragus, assembly GCA_006410675.1. Classification (NCBI taxonomy): domain Eukaryota; kingdom Metazoa; phylum Chordata; class Mammalia; order Artiodactyla; family Bovidae; genus Oreotragus; species Oreotragus oreotragus. The sequence continues at coordinate 211,528 of SJYX01022544.1, read as the reverse complement.
CAAATAGAGCCTGAACCCAAATCTTCTTTCAGACTTTGGCTGGAAAGGGATTCCAACGGTCTTTTAAAATCGTGATCGCATATGCCTTTTCCCAAGAAATCCTGACAACCGAGGTTGGTTGAGAGCTATCAGATAAGGTTAGAGGAGTCTGAATGCCTTTCCCTTCCCTCCCACCTGCATTCTTACATTGCAACCAGCAGAATCTGACTTCTTTGGAATAGCTTGCCCTCTGACAGAAGAAAAATAAAAATATTACTGAAAAGGGTGACCTAGGACTTTCCAGGTGGCACTAGTGGTAAAGAATGTGCCTGCCACTTCAGGAGACGAAAGAGACATGAGTTTGATCCCTGGGTTGGGAAGATCCCCTGGTGCAGGGTATGGGAACCCACTCCAGTATTCTTGCCTGGAGAATCCCATGGACAGAGGATCCCAGAGGGCTACAGTCCGTATGGTCACAAAGAGTTGGACACAACCAAAGCAACTGAACACACACACATTAAATGTCTAACTCATTCGTTTCTGGTTTAGCTTCCATTTTAATAGAGAGGCACCTCCCTTCTGATCCCATTCTCTCTCAACCTCTCTTCCACCCCATAGAAAGTGCTAGAAGGATCCAGACCCGGGGAGCCGGCCTTCCTCTGCTAATGCTGGGAGGTGAGGTAGCAGGTTCTTACTGACACTCACCCAGCATCGTGCAGGGAAACCTTCCAAGCTTTGTCCCAGCAGGAAGTCATCAAGAGGTGAAAATGGATGCATCTTTTATGTTATCCCATCTTGTATTTGGAAGTCAGACACCCATGATTTATGGATTGCCTTCGGTTTATATTGCCTGTATTTCTGCGTTGCTAGTTCGCTGGGATAATAAAGTTTCACAATGTTAGGGCTGCAGGGAGATTTAGAGATCTTGTTCTCTGGGTAAAGAAACAAGTCTGGCGATGTCCCCTAAATCAGTAGAGCCCAAGGATCCTTAAAAACCCACACGTGTGAGAGACTGAGTCATCCAAATTGAGGCCAACTCCAAAGGGTGCTCCACTGATTCATCTCCCTGTCATCCTTCTCCAGCTCCCACTTAGAGAAAGTGTGTATTTCTTCCATTTGGAAAAAGACAGCTCATCCATACCACGTCTTTACCATCGTTCTTCTCTTTATATCCCAAGTGTCTCTTTCCATGTTTCCACGACCTGCCTGATGCAGCCAGTTCCAAACTAGCTCCCTGCTTTTGTGCCTAGATGGATGCTTTTCTGAAGCTTGTTCTAAACCAGTTTCCACAGCTTCGTCTGTCTCGGTTGGGTCCCTCAGCTCCTGAAACCCGGTTCCCTGCTGCCTGGCTGGGAATTGTTATGCCTTGGAAGTGCCACTGGGTGGCAATATTTCAGAGTATTCCTGAGCCGGCGACGTGGCTCTGGGCTGGGCGGGTGGTTTGTCTTGTGCAGAACAAACCCAGCCAGTCTGGCCGTGTGAACAGGCAGAATGGAGGCTTACCCTGACGCTTGAGAAATTGAGGATGAGATATTCTGGAGTTGAGGGCACAGGTATGAGTGGTGTTTGTACTTTCAGAGCTTGCTCGAGCCACAAAACTGACTCCTGCCCTCCTTCTAACAAAGGACCTTCAAATCCCAAGGCTATTTGGGAGGTGTCCTCGAAAAGAATGACCATAACCCTCTGCCCTCCCTGTTAGGATTTTTCAACCAATCATCAGGCCTTGATTCATCCATGAAAACAACAACCGAAGGGGGAAAGGCGGCCTTTGTGAGCGTTGTGTGTTTGCTGGACAGGAGGGTAATGGCTTAATCCTTCTAATGGCCTTGGTCGCTGCAGGATATTAGCTATTAGAAGAGTCTGCTGCAAGGGGGGCCCTGGGGAAGGTAGGGCCAGCCATCTGCTGATTACAACACACCCGAGGAAGAGAAAGAACGTTTAAAGAGACGCTGTCTGTCTCCGCAGACACACATAATTGCTTTGTCATTTAAAAGGTACACGGAGGGCTTGAGTTTTAGCATCCACATTATTTACATGGCTCAGACGAAATGCAAGGGCGCTGACTGGAGACACTCCCAGGAACTGTTTGTTTCCACCCCTCTCGCTTTCTGAACAGAACTTCTCTGGGGACGACAAGGAATGTGGGCTAAAACGCTTGAGCATTTACATCATAGGCTGGATTCTGTGGAAGTCAAACCAAATGTTTTTATTATAAACAAGTCAGCCTGAGACCGAACTGTGAAGGGCCCGTTGGTTTCCAGGCCTCTCGCCGCAGCCCCGGCCTCCTCACAGGAAAGAGTCCCTGCATGCCTGGTGTCCTTTAGTTCCTCTCTAGCTCCTCTCTCATTTCTTTTAGTTACATTTCACTTTCCCTCCCAGGCCCGAGAGGAAACAAAAGGAAAGGAGCTCACCTTGAGGGTCAGGAAGTGTCAGGAGAAGGCAGGTCTTCTCTGGGAAAGCTGGGAGCAGGCAGCCTCGCCACCCAGGTGGTCTAGGCCAGGATGGAGAGGTGAATAGGTAGATCTCTGGCTTCTCCTCCCAGCCAGACCCTGCTCAACACAGGGACACCCGTTGTCACATCCAGGAATTTTATATCTCAACTCAGTGAGAAGGAAGATGTGGAGGACGTGAGTGGTGATGCTGGTGTTTAGTCGTGAAGTCGTGTCCAACTCTCTTGTGACCCCTGGACCATCGCCCGTCAGGCTCCTCTGTCCATGGGATTCTCCAGGCGAGAATACTGGAGAGGGTCGCCATGCCCTCCTCCAGGGGGGTCTTCCCGACCTAGGGATCAAACCTGCCTCTACTGCTTGGAGGATGTAGTTGGTATCAAATGCATCCTGTCATTGCACAGAATCAATCATTTGCTCTCTGCATCCAGAGAATTTAAAACTTTAGGGAGAAATAGCTCCAGAACATTGAGGGGCAAGTGCTGCCCGTGTGAAGGGCATGAGCTGTCCTATAAATGTCCCAGGCAGTAGGGGTTGCTGTGATGATGAAGTCGTGGAAACCTCAAAGGAGAGGTAAGACTGGAGTTGGACCTTGAAGGAAGAGTAGATTTAGCCAACAGAGGGAAGGAGGAGGGTATTCCTAATGGAGGCCTTGCATGAACACAGTGTAGAAAGCAGGAACATTCAAGAATAAGAAGGTACCCTGTGTGGTTGCAGCTGAAGGGTCTGAGAAGCACACTAGGAGAAAGGGCAGGAGAAGTAGGTGCAGGTCGTATCTGGAATCTCTGCAGTTGGTATTTTTAGACTGCAAGGAACAGAGTCACTTAATTTACCTGAAGTGAAGGAGTTGAATCTAAGATGTGACGGGTAAGGACACAGCCCTGCCTCCAAGGAGAGCAGGACAGCCACAGTGCTGAGCTCCACAAGACAGGAGAAGGGTGTGGGAACAGAGTGTCTGAAGGTCCAGTTTATTCACAGAAAAATTGAGGGATAGTGCGTCCAACAGAGGCTCCCAGGTGGTGCTGGTGGAAACAAACCTGCCTGTCAGTGCAGGAGACACAAGAAACATGGGCTCAGTCCTTGGGTCAGGAAGATCCCTGGCAACCCACTCCAGTATTCTTGCCTGGAGAATCTCATGGACAGAGGAGCCTGGTGGGCCACAGTCTACAGGGTCATAATGAGTTGGACACAACTGAAGTGACTTAGCTCACACATAAGTGCAATAGATCAGAAGATGATTTCCTCTGAAAAGATAGGTTACTACTCACACTTCCTAAGAGGATGGGCACACCACACCACACAGGGCCTCACAGGGAAGCACCAGGGCTGGAGGGGCTGCAGCAGGGAGCCGGGGCAGGAGCCTGTACTGTGGTGTATGCAGAAGGAGCAGGTGAGGAGGGGTGAGTGGGTTTGGGATTGGCTGGTATGAGTCGTTTCAGCAGCCCCTGGGCTGCAGAGTTGTCCCTAGGTGTGAGGTCCCTGGGTGTCCTGGGGTGGTTGGGGCAGGGAATTAGCGGCCAGGGCAGAGTGTGAGAGCCATAAAGAATTGGTGGGGCCTGGGCTCTGGATTGGTTGGTTTGCGTTTGGAAAGCATGTTCTTGGATGGGTTGTTTGGCAGCTCTAGGTCTTGGCTAAGCCTAGCAGAGGCGGTCCCTGTAGGGCCTGCAAAGCCCCAGATATCAAAGCATCAGGATATAGAAAATCACATATGCATGGTTATGACACCAGGGGATCATTCAGGACCTCCTGTGGCTTGAGCAGTTCGGTCATCCTGCCAACCCTGTGGCTGCCACTGCAGAGCTCCAGACTGCCTGACTCAGGCTCAGCCCCTTATTGACTCTCCTCCACTGCCCTGTCTGGAGTCAGACTCCCAGGAAAGGACCAGATTGGTGCAGTGACCTCTGTCCAGTACAACTGTTTCCATTGGGCAGATCTTTCTGCCAGGCCACACATGCTGGCTGCTCACGAGTCTAGTACCCATTCACAGGCTAACCTAATTTACTGGGGGGTCTCATGTCTTGGCAAGCTGTGCTTACAGCCCACTGATGGTGGGGGAGCTCAGGGTGGACAGGGACACCCTAAGGAGTCCCAGAAGGAGAAAATATACCCAGCCAGCACCTCACTCGGCTTTTACTGTTTAAAACTTCTGAAAGGCCAGGTGTGAATCTGAGCTACCAGTGCAGAGGCACCTGAGGATTTTAAACATGGTGATGACAAGCGAGAGCAGTCTTCTTATAAAGAAGATGACATTGGCAAAAAAAAAACAAGTGGGAATGGATTGGAGAGAGAAGAAGCTGAAAAGTGGAAGACTCAGAAGAATCTTCACATGATCTTCAGAGATTTAGGCACCTGGAGTGGGTGGTGAGTGTGGGAGGAAAGAGGAAGGACCAGTTCCCAGAGTCAAGGCTGAAGGAAGCACTGATGGAACTGAGTAACTGACAAGCCAAGGAAGAGGAGGAGAAGGTCCACCCAAGGGCCACATCGGGACTTAGAACCTGGAGGATGGAGAGAAAATGCCTCCCTGACAAAGACAGCAATGATGGGAAGGGAAGAGATACGGGAGACTTGCTTAGGTCTGTGAACCGGTGCTGGGCGCTGATGATCCCCAGGGGCTCCTGAGTAGGACGCAGTGCAAGGATTTCCCTGGTGGTCCGGTGGCTGAGACCCCACGCTCCCCACTCAGGGGACCCAGGTTCCAGCCCTGGTCAGGGAACTGCATCCCACATGCTGCAACTAAGAGTTCACAGGCCCCAGTGAACGATCCTGCATGCTGTAATGACGAGCAAAGATCCTGTGTGCTACATGTAAGCCAAATAAGCACATGATAAATATATAAAAAAAGAAACAGTGGGGCCTTCACAGTGAGACACCTCGCTGAGCAGACAACCTGGTTATGTTCTTATTTGCTCGTGAGTCCAGGAATTCCATAAACCCAGTGACCGTATCCCTAGATCTCCCCAGGTTTTCTCAGAGTCCAGGTTCTTGGTCCCCAGTAGATAAGTACAAACCAGACTTCTCTGATATCCTCCACCCACCTCTGACCAAGTAGTTTTAAAAAATCATTCAAAGCATGATTCTCATACAAATATATACAGAGCACCTGCTGAAGGGGCTTCATCCAGTGGCTCAGTGGCAAAGAATCCACCTGCCAACGCAGGAGACGGGTTTGATCCCTGACCCAGCACAGCTGGGAGCATAAATAAATAATAAAGATAAATAAAAGAATAATAAATAAAGATAATAAGAATAAAGAGAGAATAAAGAAGTAACAAATAAAGATAAATAAAGAATAAATAAATAAATTATTTTTAAAATTATAAGGAAGACTTATTCTGGACTATTGCAATAGATGTTGAGACTATTGCAATAGAAGAGAGACCAGGCTCAGCTCCCAGCATGAAGACAAGTTGGGGGTTATAGGCAATGAAAAGAGTGAGGGGGTAAGTGGATGAAGACTAATAGGAGACATCAAGGAAAGGGCTTTTTGCTAAACTGGCTTACAAGATTCTGGCTGAAGACAGGCCACATGGTCAGGTACCAAGGGTGGGAGATGAGCAATTCAATCCTGTATCTTGGATCAGTTATCAAGGATAGGGGGAGTCTCACTATACTAATTTAGCAGGATTCTTGTTAAGACAGGGCAAGGCAAGCCCAGCAAGGACAGGACAGGGGCCAAGGTTGAGGTCTGGTTGAGAAGAAGGTTCTGGGTGGCCAACTAATACTAGAACGAGGAGAGTTTTTGTCGGTTACCACTCTAATGCTTATGAAACTGTGTGCCCAGAACTTAGAGGTCTGCAAAGATGTTAAGTTTGCAATCCAGAATGCTGCCTGCTGAGAGGGAAACAATACAGGATGGGAATGGGAGAGAGAATGAGGGTGAAGGCCCCAGGGCTTTGCACCAAGTCAGCAAGGACTTTGGACATCCATACTGTCCAAGCAGAGCTTCAAGGCAATCCTGACTCAAAATCCAGGGAGGCCCCTGATGACCATTACCCTAACAATGAAATTAAGGCCTTTAGGGTTCAAGAATTTGCCCAGATCATCAAACTCCCAAGTGAATGCTCTTTTTTTGCTCTGTAGCATGATTTTACATGTTACACCAGATCACTTGACTCTGAGAATTCCCGAGCCAGCTCTGGGTGACAGCCTGCCAGTCCTGTGACAAACACCCAGCTCTCCCCACCCCCGTATGGCCCAGCCCATTCCATCCTGAGGGCCAGTCTCTGCCTGTCTTGCAGATGTTTACTGAGCCTAAGGGAATGCTCATTTTCTAAAGCTTTGCCCTTGTTACATATGCGTTGACGGGCCTTTCCAAATCCATCTTGTTTATTGACTCTGACAGCGCACTCCACCAGGGGTGCAGTAGGTTTGGATTTCTTGGCTGATGACCACCCATGAGCAGGTGGGTTTCTCTGGATTCTCTGCCTTCCTGGCCAGTGGAGGCCCCAGGCAAGGTCTTCACCTAGAATGGGCAGCAGCAGGCTGCATGTTCACCACTGGCAGCTTGTTCCTCTGCTGAAATCTGAGACCTGCTCTCATCACAACGTCAGGTCACAGGGCTATCGGCCCCTTTTCAGCAGTTTCCTGGAAATAGATGATGGAGACAAGTTCCAATCCCCGTGCAAAGTGGGAACATTCACAGCAGCCATTTACCACTTCCTTCAACACTGCTTATAGGGGAGCAGTTCATGTCGAGCACTGAGCCACATGCCTGGGGCTCCCTGGTGAGTGAGATGAACACATGATCCTTCCCTTGAGACAGAAATGTGGGGGGGGTGGGCCAGTCAGCAGTCACCATGCAGTGGGGAACCGGTGTGCTGAGGCCAGGCCCAGGTGCTCACAGAGAGGCAGGTAGACCAGCTGGCCAAAACACACACACACACACACACACACACACACACACACACACACACACGGTAAAGTGCAGCCAAAAGAGCTGAGGGCACCAAGCAACAGCCAGAATTGGTTTGTTAGCAAAGTCAAGGTCATGACAGAACTGGCACTCTGAGAATCAAGAGTTGTCTTCAACGCAGATTGCTGGGAAGCCTCCAGGAATAACTACAGAGCTGACATATACAGTCCTGCACTATTTCTCCAGGCTTCCCAGGTGGCTCAGCAGTAAAGAATCGCCTGCCAAGGCAGGAGACGTGGGTTCAACACCTGGATCAGGAAGATCCCCTGGAGGAGGAAACAGCATCCTACTCCAGCATTCTCGCCTGGAAAATCCCGTAGCCAGAGGAGCCTGGCAGGCTACAGTCCACGGGGTTGCAAAGAGTCAGACACAACTGACTGACTAAACAAAACAACAGCTCATTCTCTAGGACTCCCTGGTTGGACTTCCTTTATTCCAGCCACCCTGATGAGGCCTTGGAATATGGTGCTTAAACCACAGATTTTGGAAGCAGACCCAGCCCTGCCTCTTACCACCTGTGTGTGCGTGCATGCTAAGTCACTTCGGTCGTCTAAAGTCAGACAGCTTCAGACTGTCCAGCTCTTTGGTACTCTGTGGACATGTAGCCTGCCAGGCTCCTCGGATTCTCCAGGCAAGAATACTGGAGTGGGTTGTTCTGTTTTTCTCCAGGGGATCTTCCTGACCCAGGGATTAAACCTGAGTCTCTTAAATGCCTGCACTGGCAGGAGAGTTGCCACCTGGGAAGTGCTGCTAACTTTGACTTGGAGTAAATGTCCTAACTCAAGCTGAGACTCAGATTCCTTAACTGTAAAATGGAGCTAACCATAGAGTTGTTAGAGGATGGATCAGGGTTCTCCAGAGAAGGAGACTATCTCTATCTCTATTTATAGATGCATCCTTTGTATATATTGAGATTTATTTTAAGGAATTGGCTCACATGATTATGGGGGATGGCAAGTCAGAAGCCATGAGTCAGGCTGGGAATTCAGGCAGGAGCTGATACTCTGAAGAATTTCTTCTCTAGGAAATCTCAGTTTTCACTCATAAGGCCTTTCAACTTATTGGATGAGGCCCACCCATCTTACGATGGGTAATTTCCTTTTCTTAAAATCAGCTGATACGAGATCTTAGCCACATCTACAAAATTCCTTCACAGCAAAACCTAGACTGTTTTATTTTTTTAGTCAGAGAAGCCCACTGTCAGGACTTTGCTATTTATCTTGAATAATAAGGCCTGGTGCCATGGACACTAGAGGATCCAGATCTGACTTACGTTTTAACAGGGTCACCCTGGACTGGACAGTGTGAAGAGAATAAACTGAAGGGGACAAAAGTGGAAACCAAGAGATCAGTTAGAAGTCTTCATCACTAGGCAAGAGGTCGTGACACCAAGATGCAGAGTCAGGGGTAAGAAGAGATCAGATTTGCTCCTACAACTCAGTAGTAAAAACAAAAAACACCCAAAACAAAACAGAAGAAATCTCCCCAGAACAACAACAACAAAAATCCTCACTGAAAAATTGGCAAAGGGTTTGAACAGATGTTTCTCCAAAGCAGACATGCAAACAGCCAATAAGTACATGAAGAGATGCTCAACATCACTAACCATCAGGGAAAGGCAAAGGCAAATCACAGTGAGATATCACTTCACACCTGTGTGGATGACTATTATTTTTTAAAAAGGAAGATAGCAAATGTTGGTGAGGATGCAGGACTCTTAGTGTATAGATTCACTGTGCTGGGCGTACAGAATGGCGCAGTCACTGTGGCCACCAGTATGGAGTTTCCTCAAAAAATTGCAAATAGAGTTGCAATCTCACTTCTGGATGTTTATCCAAATGAGTTGAAATCAGGATCTCAAAGAGATAACGGCACATTGATGTTCACCATTGTTCACAAGGGCCAAGATATGGAAATAACATAAAGGTTCGTTGAGAGATGAATGATAAGAGAAAATGTGGTATACACGTACAGTGGAATATATTCAGCTTGACAAGGAGTTCTGTGGTCATTTCTGTCTGGGCAAGGGGCTTCATCTCTGTGAACCTCAACTCCTCTTCTGTAAAATGGGTCTATTTATAGCACTACTACAGGTGTAGGTAAGATACTGAAGCTGAAGCAGTGTACTAAGGCTGTTTTTCTATTTTCAAGCGACTTCAGGGCCAGGAACATTGTAATCACAAGGAATGCAGAAGGAGGTGTATTCTGACTACATTTTGATTCTTTCTTTCAGATTCGTGTCATCTATGCCCAACAGACTTAGATCCTAACAGCTGCTGGTCTCTTTGGTAAAAAAGCCACAGTGTTCAGGAATCTTTCTGCGTTCAGCCCAGGTCCCCTTGTTCAGTGTTTCGTAGCTCACACCAGTTGTAATTGAATTTGACAGAGCTTTCTTAGGTCAATACCTGAGGAAGGTCTGAGATTTCACCTCACCTTCAAGCTAAGACATTTTACAGACACAAGATGCCAGGATCAGAGATGAACCACTACTATGGGCGGCAGTCTCGCTTCACCGAGTGTCCTTACAGTTGACCTGGTCCCCCTGCCCCAAGTCTGCAGAGCTCACACGACCAGCCCAGACAGGAGCCGCCAAAGGGCCAGGAACATTGTAATCACAAGGAATGCAGAAGGAGGTGTATTCTGACTACATTTTGATTCTTTCTTTCAGATTCGTGTCATCTATGCCCAACAGACTTAGATCCTAACAGCTGCTGGTCTCTTTGGTAAAAAAGCCACAGTGTTCAGGAATCTTTCTGCGTTCAGCCCAGGTCCCCTTGTTCAGTGTTTCGTAGCTCACACCAGTTGTAATTGAATTTGACAGAGCTTTCTTAGGTCAATACCTGAGGAAGGTCTGAGATTTCACCTCACCTTCAAGCTAAGACATTTTACAGACACAAGATGCCAGGATCAGAGATGAACCACTACTATGGGCGGCAGTCTCGCTTCACCGAGTGTCCTTACAGTTGACCTGGTCCCCCTGCCCCAAGTCTGCAGAGCTCACACGACCAGCCCAGACAGGAGCCGCCACCCCACAGCTCAGGAGCCCAGGGCCCAGGACCAAGCTCTCTGAGTGAACGGGAAACCTTGCAGCTGGGAGCTGGCAAGCACCCCCACCCGCCACTCCTGGGGAGCGAGCGGTTCCAGGGCAGTCACTGTGGGCACCTTGACCCCCTCAGGCGTCTGTGTGATGGGTCCTGCCGTGAGCATACACGGTGGGGACACGCCAGGCCATCACACCCAGGCTGCCGCCTCTTTTCCATCACGCCATTGTCCGAGCTGAAATCCCGGCCTGAGAACCATATCTCCCAGGCAACCCATCTCTCTCACAAAAACACACCACTTCTCAGAAAGAGCAAATTAGAATTAGATAGAAAAGCAAGGTTTTTCCATCTTTCTCCCTGTGTTTGGGCTATGCTGACTTCATTTACAGAGTCACAGAGGCCAGGAGATGTATTAGTTTGGTTGGGAGTTGGGATATATATATATACATGTGTGTGTGTGTGTGTGTGTGTGTGTATATACATATATATATATATATATACTGTGGTTCTGTGGAGCTCTGAGCCTAGACGGCTAACAAATGTGTCAGTTGTATATTAGAATAATGACAATAATAAAGAGCATCACAAACGCTCTTTAAAACACCATTGAACAGTCCTCCTCTGAGCCTGGCTGAACCTGAGGTCCTCTTGGGGGCCACAGTGTGGGGATCTGTTCCACAGGGTGACCATCCCCCAACTCCATCAATTCAACCCCCAAGTTATCTCTAGATTACACTGCTTCTCTCCACCCTGCTCTTACCCATTATCATTTCTAGCCTGGACTGTTTCAAAGGCCTCTTCATTCATTTCTCCATACAATAACTGAAACCATCTTTTTAAAACAATAAATCATACACTCTGCTTTAAAGCCTTGCGTTGTACATAATAGCACAGGACAGGATGGGGTAGAACGCATACCCTTCCTCTACGGGTCCTGAGCCCTGAACACCTCTTTAATCAATTCTCACCACTTCACTTCTGCTCTCTACCTTCCATCCACCCATCCCACCGCACCCACATTTCTGAGCTCCTTCCCCCTGGAACGCCCTTCTCCCCACTCCTGGTAGACGTTACTATCACTCACCAAGATTTCTCACTGCCTCTCCTGGGCTCACATCCTTTTGAGATGAGGCCTGACTGTGCTATTTGCTGTGGCCAGTGATATGTATCACACACACCACCCCCGACTCCCGCCCCAGCAGACGCCTTAAGGGAGGAGCACATTCCTCCACGCTCCGCTCTGCCGTGGGATGCTAACAGGAGACAAGTTAACAGAGCGATGCCGTCAGATCAAAGCCTCCTAAACCCTGAGCCACATGTGGAGGACAGCTGCCAGAGAACCACCCAGAACCTCAGCTGATTTAATGTGAGAGAGAAGTCAGACTTTAATGGGCTGAGCCATAGAAATTTGGGGGTTGGCTGTTATCACCTCTTTTGCTCAGGGCAGCCTGGCTGAGAGATTGTCAACTTTCCATGAAGAAGTCTTCCTGGACTTTGCTTACACAACCACACACATGCACGCGCGCACACACACACACACACACACACGCACAGCACTCCTTTGGTATTCTCTCAGCTTTCTTTACTCTTCCTTCATCATCCTTATCACAGTCTATAGTTACGTATTTTAATTTGTGTATGTTTGCCCATCGCCCTTGTGAGCCCTGCTGGACACAGTTTCATGTGGGCAGGAGTTTGGGGTGGGAAGAAACTGGAGGAAAGGACACGGGTGGGGAGGTGACAGGAGGGCAGGCCAGAGCAGGAGCTGGTGGCAATGGCCAAGAGGGTTAAGGACAGAAAGCTTAGTGTTCGTGTTGTAGCCATCTGATGCATGGAGCTGGCATGTGGACCTTTTTGCCTCTAAGCCTCTTTCCTGTAGAAAGTTCTTCTGTATCTTATAATGGGGAGAGGATGCTGCACGGACGTTGAAGGGGACAGGTCTGACCTGTGCTAGGGCTGAACCTGGGGCAGAGACCAAGGAGTCTCTGCAAGATGCCAAGGGGAAAATGAAAATTCAAAGGCAAACTGGGTCCCAGGGTCCGAGTGAGAGTGGATGAACACTCAGTGGGGACATCCATCCTGGGTGCCTCTCCCCACACCACGTTCTCCCCTCACCTTCTGAATGAGTCCTGTTCTGTGTCAAGGACAGGTGAGCTCAGGAAGGAAAAGAACAAAAGGGATAAATGCATATCCTTCGTTCTTTCCTTCCTTCCTCATTCATTCAGCAAGTCTACGCTGCATGCTAGGCACTGTGCTAAGGCTGGGGGTTCCATGGGGGTTCTTCATGCCAGTTGTTCACGAGCATTGTTCCGGGGGTATTTGTGCTCCCGCACATCTCCCTGTTGCACAGGCAGAGCTCCCTAAACCCCTTCCCTGGGCCTTTGTGGGGAGGAGATGTCGGCCACACTGCAGGAGGAACCTCCCCCTTGCCCTTTGGGGTCTTTTGGATAGTGTGCTTGATTCCTTTGGGAATCAATTCCTTTTACGCTAATTCCACCAGGTCACATGACCTTGTCACTGCTTTCATCCTTTTATGATTACATGGAGTATGTGTGAGAGGAGAGAACTGGCGATTAGTGGGTGATGCGAGCTCCATCTTCCCCCCACCCCATTCTGTCTGGAGGCTGTGTGTTCTCGTGTTCACCTTATGCCCACACGTTGTATCGATGTTGGCTATGGGACAGCATTGCATGGACCTAAGTGCTAAGAATGTCGGTGTCCCCTCAATCCATTGGGGCCTATTTGAGGGCTAAATACAAGAGCTACACATCCAGGGCCTCTGAGAAGAGAAGAAACCCCATGAAGAAATACCTAGAGCACCCTCTTCCCAGTTCTGTTAATCGTGGCTCTCTCTCCACTTATTCTGGGATACAGGTTGTTATGGAGACAAGGGAGAACTGAACTGGAATGAATCTGGGGGAGATGTTGCAACATGGAGGGAGGCACTGGGGCCATAAGCTTCTCTGAAGATTCATGGCTTCGACCTGGGTTTGAGGGATCTGCTGCTGTCTGTAGTCTTAGTCTAAAATTTCATAAGACTCTGAAAATCGAGTTAGTTTCCTTCTTGCCCTTAAGGTCCCAGGAGCTTGGGGAGGACACAGCCTGCTAGTGGGGCCTCAATGCTGGATGAAGTGTCTGTGATTGGAGGATGAACAGATGTAGCATGGAGAAGGCATGTGCTTTCTCACCCCAGAGCCCAGACTCGGCTGGAAGAGACAAGTCACCATTCATCCGGGTCTTGGCCGTGACAGTTCTCTAAATGGCAGAAGTACACCTGCAGGGACCTTAACTCCGCTGAAGTGGGGTAGTGTGCCCCCTCAAAGGCACCCCTGACCAGGTGGAGACCAGCAGGACCCTCAGCCCAGCAGCCTCCCATATGGTCACTGTGGGTTCGTTCCCAAGGGTCTTTAGTGGAACCTGCATCAGCAGAGGTGGCTCGGGGGTCACCTAGCTGCTGGAGTCCCAGGGAGGCCCTTGGACATGTGACCCTCCATGAGATGCTCGCTTTTCAGACACGTGTGCTTCCAGCCCTGGGACACAGCATTGCTGCCTGCCTTCCCAGGGTGTGTAGGGACTCTGGAGGTGCCTGGAGGTCCCTGGAGGAATGGGTCAGTTTCCTGCACAATGTCTGCTGGGAAAGATGAGCACAACCTGAAAAAGATGCCAGGCTTTCGTTCCAGCTGCTGGAAACACTCTCGTGGCAGGATGTAAAATACTAGATTCTCCTCGCCTTTGGAAGGAAACAGGAAAACAGAAAAGTACAGAAATGTCTAATACCTTGCACTATTGATTTTTTTTTTTTTTGCTTTGAGATCCTGTCAAAGCCTTTTGCTGCATCAAAACCAGCTGTTTCATTGAATGAATACCTGTGCTCTGTGTGTGTGTGTGTGTTGGGGTGGGTGTCACTGCTTGGAGCCTCAGGAAATACAAAGGTGCATCAAATCTGGGTGTGCCCTCAAGAAGCTGAAAGCCCAATAGGACAAAGTGGGGTCATGGTTATCACAACACAAGACAGAGGTGATAAATAGATGCTATGTAGTTTAGAGGAAAGAGGTTTATACAGATAGTTGCCAGATAAAACATTAAAAGGCCAATTAAATTTGCATGTCAAGGACTTCCCTGGTGGTCCAGTGGTTAAGACTCTACCGTCCAATGCAGGGGGCACAGGTTCGATCCCAGGTCAGGATGCTAAGCTCCTACATGCCACAGGGTGCCGGTAAAAAAAAAGTTTTTTTTAATTAAAAAAAATAAAGAAAATTTGAAAAAAATTTGCATGTCAGATAAACAATGCATCGTTTTGTTAGTGTAAGTATGTCACAAATATTGCTTGGGACATACTTATACTAGCAAAACGATGCATTGTTTAGCATTGTTTGTCTGGCATGCAAATTTAACTGTGCATCCTGGGTTTTTATGTGCTAAACCTGTCTACCCTATTTCTGGAAGACTTCCTCGAGTAAATAGTATTTCATGTAAGTTTTCAGAGAAGAGAGTGAGCGGGTGCATGGAGGGCCACGGCTGCCACACTCTCACATGCCCTCTGACCCCTGCAGAGATATCTGTCCATGTGCTCAGGAGGAGAAACTGTGGGCTCACAAGGGGACAGGAACTGTGCTGTCTACTGCCTGTCACCACGGCGGCCAAGATAGGGGCAGGTCAGTGCCGCGGTCCCCACGGGCTGGGTCACACTGAGATGTCACACAAACCCCATGCCAGCCACTCACGTCCTCACTCCAGGACCCAGTCTGGGAGGGGGAGTGGGAGGGAGAGACCAGGATCTAGGACATCGCCAGTTGCCATGGCAAAGGAAGAGGGTACTGCACAGCCTAGGCTTTTAAAACTCACGCTCAGAAGCAACACAGCCACTTGCACGCAAATGCCCGAGTTCAGCGAGATGAGAAAATGCCATCCTCCCATATGCCCGGGGGAGCGGGGCGGGGGAGAAAAGCACAAAGCTCCTTGAACAGCCAGAAAGACCACCTCCATCAGCACGCTCCAATTTTCAGTTGTACCAACAGCCGGCTTCAAATCTTACTCAACCCCAGGCTTACCTTACCACCCCCAGGGTCCAAGGCTGGGTTCACCCTGCGGTCCCCCACCCCCACCCCCAACCACCACCAGTGCTAGACCTCAGGATTTCTGGAGGACGAGCCCACATGGTTCAGGGCTGTCTCAAACCCAGGTGCTGAGCGGTTTGATTGTCACCTCCCCACTTCCAAAGGCAAACGTGGTTCCTATCTCCCCCACTATGGAAGCTTAGGGGTGGTAAGTAAGCCAGTCGTCCTCAGAGAAGGGCCAGTGATGGGGCAGCACCTGCCCTGGGCACAAAGGAGCCAACATCAAGCTGACTGTCCTAAGTGGCAGGGGACCTAGGGGTCTGCACTCATGTTGGAGCCTTTGGAGGGGAGGAGTGGGGATGAGAGCTCACTGCTCAGCTCCAGCCGGGAGCCACGTGGTTACCCGCACCCTGGCGCCAGAGCAGCAGGAAAGCAACCCCAGACTGACCCAGGTGGATCCAGAGTGCCCGCAACCGCTAACACAGGGCCTGCCCCAGATGTCATCTGCGGGCTGCTACTGGCATTGCACTAGAGAATAGCCTCTCTGCGGCAACTTCACGAGCAGAACTGTTTTCAAGCCGGGGGACTAACAGTTGTTCCCAAGACAAAGTACATTGACCATGCCCAGCAGAGGCACTTCTAGCACAACCTGGTTGGGCCGCAGCTCTCAGAATTTTCAGGAAGCCTAAAGACAGGAAACAAACCCACAGTCTGGACGCATAACCTTAGGGATCATAGACCGATACTGGACTCTGAGCTGTGGTGTGAGGATATTGTGCAGAACTGCCCAAAACCCAGGGAGACTGTGAGCAAACATGTGCTAGAAAAATGATGACAGATGATGGATAGATGACAGATAGATGGATACCGACATATATAGATACATAGATAGGTGGATGATTGATGGATTAGATAAAGATTAGCTAGATAAGGTAAGATAAGCATATAGGTGCCTGCTAGATTAGATAGGAAAGACATAGATAGGTAATTGATAGATGATACATAGTGTAGATTTAGGTCATATCTGAATGATCTAGTGGTTTTCCCCACTTTCTTCAATTTAAGTCTGAATTTGGCAATAAGGAGTTCATGATCTGAGCCATAGTCAGCTCCCGGTCTTGTTTTTGCTGACTGTATAGAGCTTCTCCATCTTTGGCTGCAAAGAATATAATCAATCTGATTTCGGCATTGACTATTATGGTGATGTCCATGTGTAGAGTCTTCTCTTGTGTTGTTGGAAGAGGGTGTCTGCTATGACCAGTGCATTTTCTTGGCAAAACTCTATTAGTCTTTGCCCTGCTTCATTCTGTATTCCAAGGCCAAATTTGCCTGTTACCCCAGGTGTTTCTTGACTTCCTACTTTTGCATTCCAGTCCCCTATGATGAAAAGGACATCTTTTGGGGGTGTTAGTTCTAAAAGGTCTTGTAGGTCTTCATAGAACCATTTAACTTCAGCTTCTTCAGTGTTACTGGTTGGGGCATAGACTTGGATTACTGTGATATTGAATGGTTTGCCTTGGAAACTAACAGAGATCATTCTGTCATTTTTGAGATTGCATCCAAGTACTGCATTTCGGACTCTTTTGTTGACCATGATGGCTACTCCATTTCTTCTAAGGGATTCCTGCCCACAGTAGCAGAACTGGATATGGAACAACAGACTGGTTCCAAATAGGAAAAGGAGTACGTCAAGGCTGTATATTGTCACCCTGCTTATTTAACTTATATGCAGAGTACATCATGAGAAACGCTGGGCTGGAAGAAGCACAAGCTGGAATCAAGATTGCCGGGAGAAATAGTAATAACCTCAGATATGCAGATGGCACTACACTTATGACAGAAAGAGAAGAATTAAAAAGCCTCTTGATGAAAGTGAAAGTGGAGAGTGAAAAAGTTGGCTTAAAGCTCAACATTCAGAAAACGAAGATCATGGCATCTGGTCCCATCACTTCTTGGCAAATAGNGATATAATGGTCATCTGAGTTGAATTCACCCATTCCAGTCCATTTTAGTTTGCTGATTCCTAGAATGTCTACGTTCACTCTTGCCATCTTGTTTGACCACTTCCAATTTGCCTTGATTCATGGATCTAACATTCCAGGTTCTTATGCAATATTGCTCTTTCCAGAATCAGACCTTGCTTCTTTCACCAGTCACATCCACAACTGGATATTGTTTTTTCTTTGGCTCCATCCCTTCATTCTTTCTGGATTTATTATTTCTCCACTGATCTCCAGTAGCATACTGGGCAACTACNCAGTCACATGCACAACTGGGTATGGTATTTGCTTTGGCTCCATCCCTTCATTCTTTCTGGAGTTTCTTCTCCACTGATCTCCAGTAGCATATTGGGCACTGCGATTCATGGGGTCGCAAAGAGTCGGACATGACTGAGCGACTGAACTGAACTGAACTGAACTGAATCACCTGGGGAGTTCCTCTTTCGATATCCTATCATTTTGCCTTTTCATACTGTTCATGGGGTTCTCAAGGCAAGAATACTGAAGTGGTTTGCCATTCCCTTCTCCAGTGGATGACATTCTGTCAGACCTCTCCACCATGACCCGCCCATCTTGGGTGGTCCCACAGGACATTGCTTAGTTTCATTGAATTAGACAAGGCTGTGGTCCTAGTGTGATTAGATTGACTAGTTTTCTGTGCACAATTGCGCTCATCTCACATGCTCAAAATTCTCCAAGCCAGGCTTCAGCAGTACGTGAACTGTGAACTTCCAGATGTTCAAGCTGGTNCTGGGAGTTGGTGATGGACAGGGAGGCCTGGCGTGCTGCAGTTCATGGGGTCACAAAGAGTTGGACACGATTGAGCGACTGAACTGAACTGAACCAAACTGTTATAGCTTAGATAGATAAGATATAGCTATAGATAGGTGGTTGATAGATTAGATAGTTAGCCAGCCAAGGTGGGCATATGTAGCTCAAGATTCTGGGTCTCTCAGAGTGACTCAGTTTTTAAGCAAAAATTTCTGCACAGACTGCCATCATTTTATTTTTCTGATTTGTTTTCTCATTGTGTGGACATGCTAAGTTGCTCAGTCACGTCCGACTCTTTGCGACCCTATCGACTGTAGCTGGCCAGGCTCCTCTGTCCATGGGAATTCTCCAGGCATGAATCCTGGAGTGGGTTGCCATTCCCTTCTCCAGGAGATCTCCCCTACCCAGGAATTGAACCTGTGTCTCTTATGTCTCCTGTACAGGCAAGTGGGTTCCTTGCCACTAGCGCCACCTGGGAAACCTGTTTCATCATCAGGTTTTACAAAAGTTTCCAAATGAAATCTTGTTTATCACTTAATAATTGCTCTTAACAGAAATTATTTAAAGGCATCAAAGCAAGAAGCCCAGAAATCAAAATAACATCAAATCAAAAATCTGCTCTGGACAGGTCAAGTTTGGGTAAACTCTGGGAGTTGGTGATGGACAGGGAGGCCTGGCGTGCTGCAGTTCATGGGGTCACAAAGAGTTGGACACGATTGAGCGACTGAACTGAACTGAACCAAACTGTTATAGCTTAGATAGATAAGATATAGCTATAGATAGGTGGTTGATAGATTAGATAGTTAGCCAGCCAAGGTGGGCATATGTAGCTCAAGATTCTGGGTCTCTCAGAGTGACTCAGTTTTTAAGCAAAAATTTCTGCACAGACTGCCATCATTTTATTTTTCTGATTTGTTTTCTCATTGTGTGGACATGCTAAGTTGCTCAGTCACGTCCGACTCTTTGCGACCCTATCGACTGTAGCTGGCCAGGCTCCTCTGTCCATGGGAATTCTCCAGGCATGAATCCTGGAGTGGGTTGCCATTCCCTTCTCCAGGAGATCTCCCCTACCCAGGAATTGAACCTGTGTCTCTTATGTCTCCTGTACAGGCAAGTGGGTTCCTTGCCACTAGCGCCACCTGGGAAACCTGTTTCATCATCAGGTTTTACAAAAGTTTCCAAATGAAATCTTGTTTATTTTATCACTTAATAATTGCTCTTAACAGAAATTATTTAAAGGCATCAAAGCAAGAAGCCCAGAAATCAAAATAACATCAAATCAAAAATCTGCTCTGGACAGGTCCCCTGCCAGAGACAGGTCTGACTCTCGCCTTGGTAGAATACAACAGCACCTCTACTCAAGGAAACCAGAAAACGGATATATTCAAAGGTATTTTGAGCATGGTAGAACAAAAGGTATTTTCCTGCCTCTCTGAGCTTGTCTTCCATCCTACATCATGAGATAGGCCATTCATTGAAACCGAATGCATCGTACTGATGCCACAAAGTAATGACCAAATCTTCACCAACCTACATTTGCTGGGAAAAATGACTTGGACTCCAGAGAAAGGAGTGAGATGAAGCACCAGGTGCCCCGTTATAGGAAGTCACCTGCCGGGGGCTCAGGGGCACCCTGGGGGCAAACAGCTCCCAACCTGGGGAAGCTGACTGGAGACACACCGGTGCTGTTATTTGCACAGCAACTTGCCTTCCCACGGGACAATCATCCTTTATACAGAGACAGCTGCAGGGTCAAAACAGCTCATTGATCCTTTAAGTGAATACCCTGGCTGTCTCCTGTGATAAATGGAAAACTGCTCTAGCCTAACCTGTCTCTTTTTCTCTCCACCTCTCCTCCTCATCCCTGTCTGCATGAATTTCTCTCCCTCTGCTTTCTCATTCACGTTTCCATCCTTTCCTCTCTTTCTCTGATGTTCATTCCTACTTGAAAAGACATGGGACTTCAGATCAAGTGCCCACCACGATGTTTGTAAAATACTATTCCCCAAAGTGACACTAATGGTCTATGGAACTTCTCTGGTCCTAATTGCTTGGTGGTAGAAATCTGTGGGCTGCTCCTGCTGCTATCAATTCGTTCAGTAATTACCTCGAGCCCGAGAGGAGGAAGGGGAGGCGGGTCAGGCCGTGTTGCTGGGGCTGCTGACGCTGGCATGTGCACAAAAGATGACACTTACAGGGGACCATAAAGAAGGCTGAGTGCTGAGGAATTGATGCTTTTGAACTGTGGTGTTGGGGAAGGCTCTTGAGAGTCCCTTGGGCTGCAAGGAGATCAAACCAGTCCATCCTAAAGGAAATCAACCCTGAATATTCATTGGAGGGACTGATGCTGAAGCTCCAATACTTTCACCAGGTCAAAGGCAGGAGAAGGGGGCAACAGAGGATGAAATGGTTGGATGGCATCACCAACTCAATGGACATGAGTCTGAGCAAAATCTGGGAGATAGCAAAGGACAAGAAAGCCTGGCGTTCTGCAGTCCATGGGGTGGCAAAGAGCCGGACATGACTTAATAGCTGAACAACAGGGCAAACACAGACCAGGAGGGAGAGACAGAGCCATCACATTTTAAAAACAAAGTCACTGTGAATAGAAAACGAGAATGTGTTTCTGCAAGACAAACACCTTTTTCCCTTGAGACCCAAACCACCAAGTCTAGGATGGCTTCAGATCAACTTTTCCAGAGTGACGTCTTGACATACTGGCTCTAGAATTCTGTCACGTTCTGATGGCATTAGAGGACACCAACGACCAGTGGGCAAGACAAGACCCTCTTCTGTTCATGCTGCTAATGAGCAGAACTTTCAGTGTGAAACATACCAAACCTAAAATGAGCAACGATGCCTATGTTGTAGAGGCCTTGCTCACTCTGAAAAAGTGATCAGGAGGGCTTTGAAAGGGAAGAGATTCAGTGGTCATTGGGCTACTTTGAACAATAATACTGCGAAATCCAATGTAGGCACTGGATTGTTCTACGTTTCTTGGAGCTATGATTCTTTTCTCTTTTTTTTTTTACTTCCTTAAAAAATTTTTTTAATTGAAAGATAATTGCTTACCAATTTTGATGGTTTCTGCCATACATTAACATGAATCAGCCATAGGTATACATATGTTCTCTCCCTCTGGGCCCTCCATCCCACCTTCCACCCCATCCCACTGCTCTAGGTTGTCACAGAGACCTGGTTTGAGACCCCTGACTCATTCAGCAAATTCCCACTGGCTATCAACTTACATACGGTGGTGTATACGTTTTCATGCTACTCTATTCATCCCATCCCGGGAGATATGATTTTTAATGAACTGGTCTGT
Source organism: Oreotragus oreotragus (assembly GCA_006410675.1). NCBI lineage: Eukaryota > Metazoa > Chordata > Mammalia > Artiodactyla > Bovidae > Oreotragus > Oreotragus oreotragus. The sequence goes on along the minus strand of SJYX01022544.1, from coordinate 189,996 downwards.
GTCCTATTTTTCATCATTTCCAGGACTGTAAGAGCAATTTCAAGAGCTTTAAGTTTACTCTCCTTTAAAACTTAGCACTTGGTGCATCGCGAGGGCTTTATCCCCAGCACCTAGGACAGAACAGGAGGCAGTGGGCACATGTCTGCTAAAAGCTGACTGAATGGGACAGAATGGAGCATGTTACAGGTAATTTGCTTTCAGGCTGTGGTTTTCTTACTGAATGTTCCAAAAAGCATTCCATCAGCAAATTCCTTAATTCAACAAATATTTTTGGAATGCTAACTCCAGGCCAGTCTGGAGCTCTGAGGCCACCACAGTGAGCCAGCCTTGTTAAAGACACTATGGGGAAGCATGGTCTCCAGCCCTGAGCTGTTTACAGTAGGGTGAGGGAACAGAATAGATTAGAAGCAATTAGAAAACAACCAAGTGTTAAACTGTATGCCTCCAACGAGCCCAGGGGATACTCAGAGTGAGAAGACGCTAATGTAGTCATTGCTGCTTTCACGAAAGAGGTGGATCTCTGGCTGGGCCTTGGAAAACTCTGGATTGGGGAAAGCAGTGCAAGAGGACAGAGCAGAAGGATCCTTCCAGGAGGCAGCTACCCAGAGCCACTCAAGGAAAACTGGCACACCCTGGACCAAGACCACTCCCAATAAAGGGCCTGGAAATGCTCTCAGGACTTAGGAGGGTCTGAGTTGGACTTAGAGACATTAACAGAGCTGCACTTAGAGATAAAACTCAGCTGCAGCCACAAAGGCTACTGTCCTTCCTCTAAAACTCAACCCAACGATTACTATCTTCCTTCTCTTGGGATAGAAGCTGGAGCTTCTCCTGATTGTGGGCCCAGGCTGACTGCAGTCACATCTCCCAAGGAATCTCTGCTCCTGGCCCCACCACCCCTCTCTGATTCAGTGGATCTGGGATGGGATCCAGGAATCTGTATGTTTTTTAAGTTCCCCAGGGGATTCTATTAATCAGCTTGGTTTGAGAACTTCCCTCTTGGATTTATTTCAAAGACATTCCCTTTGTGAGATTAGGATGAAAGGGTAGGCGTATAATAACCAGGGAAGTAGATGTGGTTTGTGGCTAAAAATCCCTCTAAGAGGTGACCTGAGGAATTCACAGGAGAAAGGAATCAACCCAGTATTTTCTACTTCCCTGACTCCCTAAATGAGTTAAAATGGTCAAAATCTGGCCAAAATGAATTAAATTTTGCCTTTATGGTGTCAGCAGAGCCTGGTGAATGAACATGAGAGATTTTCTTTTTGTTTAGATGAGTGGGGAGCTGAAGCTTTCAATGAATTGAAGCTAAACTAGATGAATGTACTGACTTTCCTTGTTTAGCTATGTCAGTTGGTATGTCCAATTCCTGAAAAATGTCCATTTGTTTATAAGATGTTCTGAGCATGAAAACCAGGAACGGTGTATTTTCTTGGTCACACACACTGCTCGCAGAGGAACGCCACATCTGTCAGCATTAAGAGGATTCAAAGGATGGTTTGGGACTGGTTTTTAATAGGTGAGGCTTACTAATGTTTCAAGATGTTTTCCTCCTCTTAGACTCACCTAGCGAATCCCTGGTTCCATTTTCTTTTATGTGGCTAACTTACACCCTGCCCTGGGGATTGGTTTACATTTTGCTCTCTTGGTCTGGATGTTCCTATTCCTATTACTCAATGGGAGTTACATGCTCAAACAGAAGGCTTAAAATATACCTGTAAATTCTTCCCTGGCCAGCCCACATACACGCATAAGTCATGTGCTCCACCTCAACCCACTGTCTTCTTGACCCTTGCTTAATCCAGGGTACCAGGGTTCAATTTATTTGTGACATTTCTAAAATCTGCCAGAGGTTCCCTGAGGTCATCACAGTATGTAGAAATGAACTAGTTCCTTCCATTCAGAAGCCATATGGGTTTCCGAGGTCTTAATGGCTCAGAGGAGGTACTTACTCTCCGTAGACCTAACTCTATGACCTAGTTTGGTATTTGTTCAGGATTAGTTTTGAATTGCTGGGAGCAAATCTCAGCTTTTTCATCATCCTCTGCTTAGAGCAAGTTATCACACAATGGCCCCGAATTCGTCTCTGAAGTGTGTGTTTGTGTTTTTTTTAACAAATAACCAGCCCAACAATTATCATGGAGACACAGTAACACCGAGCAGAAGAGACATCACAACAGCACACACCAAAGAGCTCTGTCATAAAATCCCACATTATCATCACCGAGATGTCTTTGCAAGTTCAGCATCCACTTCAATGACAGCTTAGGAGCCAAGGTTTACTTCCAGGAAAACTGATAGGTGCAAAAGGTAAGGCCCAAACACCAGGGCTAATCATACTTACAGCCAGGTTACATTAGTCACAATCCCACAGGAAAGCAAACATCAGACTCATTGTTAAACAAGACCCTGTCTCCCAAGTATATTCAGCTCGGAAGGTTCAGACCACTCTTTTCTGTTAGTATTCTACTTTGTAGCATCAAATGTATACTTTTTTCCAGAGCTAGGTATTTAAATTTTTTCTGGTGAGTTTCACAGACATCAGAGGCCCTTCCTGGAGGCGCTTCAGTCTCTTTATTCACCCAATGAGCATGGATCTGGCAGGCATGTTGTGCCAGATACAACAGTGCAAATGTTTAAGGGTCTGATGGTAAAAAAGACACAGTTCCTGTCTCTTGAAGCCCTGGGCTAGTGAGGGAGACACAGGGGGTTGGGTGATGACGTAACATGATGGATAATCCTGAGCTGCACAAATGGAATGGCTCTCTGAGAGCAAGTGACCACACACCTGGTCTAAGCTGAGGCTCAGGGAAGGTGTGGCTGAGAAAAGGACCTACCTGAGTTGAGATGTGAGGGATGCTTGGAGTCAGGAAGGCCACTGGAGTGGCAAGTGCACAGAGCAGAGACATGTAGACACACGGCCCTGTGATGTGATGTGAAGGACACGGTGTGACCCGAGATGGAAGGGCCGGGGGAGCTGCAGACGGTGCGAGGTGAGAGGATGGAAAAATCCTGTGTGCGGCCCAGGGGAGGGGTGCTCCCATGAGCGTGAAGCCCCACAGGGAACCCCCAGGCCAAGCCATGGTAAATGAGCATGGGGCTGGACCATGGAGAAGTGGCTCCTCCCTGAATCAAGCAGCCTCCATTCAGCTGGACGATTCCAAGCAAAGGCCTCATGGGTCACGTAACCTTTGCAGAGGCATCAAGACCATCAAGGCCACCTCGGCAACTGCACTGGCATTGCCAGCAGGCTTCCCTGGTGGCTCAGACAGTAAAGAATCTGTTTGCAATGCAAGAGATGCGAGTTCACTCCCTGGGCTGGGAAGATCCCCTGGAGAAGGAAATGGCAACCCATTCCATTATTCCTGCCTGGAGAACTCCATGTACAGAGGAGCCTGGCAGGCTACAGTTCATGGGGTCACAAAGAGTCAGACATGACTGAGCGACTAATACATACACACTCTGATAGCTAGAACATCCTGTGTCCAGTGGCCCTCCCCCATACACCGAGGAAAGACCACAGCATCAGGGGCAAAAGTCTTCTAAACCGAGGAATGCTGAGGTCAGCCCAGGGCCAAGACTGTTTCCCTCCCCGCTCTGCACCAGGGATGGTCCAAATTCAGACAAAACTCATACAAAGCAATAGTCTGGGGTTGTTACCAGGATAAAAGAAACTATGTTGTAAGAGCACACTTAACACGCCCTGACATGCTTTATAAATGTAAGGGCTGAACCTTAAGATGGGCAGTCAGGTTCTTTTTGCCAGTAAAATGTAAAACAGTACACCCCTGCTGAGGGGAATTTGGCAGTATCTAGCAAAATTACATATGTATTTGCCCTTTGAAGAAGCAATTCCAGCTCTAAGAATTCATTCCGAAGATAAACTGGCAGAAATATGAAGAGACAAGTGGGCGTAACAATTTTTAAATGCCTAAAATTTTCAAAAGCAGCTTCAAATTGAAACAAATAAACTTCACTCCACGACTTCTTGGTGGCATAACCACACAAACAGCAACCATACCAGGAAGTTTTAAACCATCATATTTTATTGTATATATCTAACGGGATATACCCTAAGGACGTGAGCCAGAAATGAAGAAAAAAGCCAACTAAACTGTTTTCAATAAATATATTGTCAGTGGTAACAGTGGAGTTATGTTCTGAGACCATCATATGTGTACTGTGGAATAAAGCAATTACAGCATGCAAGAAAGCAAAACGCTGCAAAACCAATTGCACTGAGTGAAAACGTCACTGTTCTAAATTGAATGTATCAGTAAAAACTCATGATATACTTTATCTTAAACAAATGAAATGCACAGTTGCCAGCTCCCACCACTGAAAAGACTGGCATGTATTTCAGTGGCTTCTAAGCACCATTTCCTACTAAAAGGGATCTGGGCTCTTTGGAGAAATAGCTGGTTATAGATCACAGGAAGGACATGTACTAGGTGAGCCTGGGCCACCTTGTCACAGAAGGAAAGAAAGACACCATCAGAGGCCACAGGTCAAGTCAGATATCAATTGAAAAGGCCTCCAGCACTAAGGGGGCAGGAAAATCCCATGGACAGAGGGGCCTGGCAGCCCACAGTCCACAGAGGGGCGACTGAGGCAACTTAGTCCGTGAGCACACGAGGATACTAAATACAATAGGTTCAAACACATAAAATATTTTTCATAATGATAGTTAAAGTATCACATAAAAATATGTCCTTTCCCGAAGGACCCATTCCTTTGAATACCCAGAGTTGGGGTATTTTTAAATATAGGGATATTTTTAATATAGAAGTTGGTCAGCTAAAAAAGAAAAGATGAAATAGCATATCATCATTTGGTGACTTCTAAAAAATGAATGGATCGGTACCAGCATGAAAGATTGAGTTTAAAATTAAAAACACCATTTAATTAGCATCCTAAAATGTGATGCTTAGGTATAAACCTAGCATAATATTGCAAAGGATCTAATAAGAGGAAAGCTACAAAATTTGATGGGAGAAATCAAAGAAAATCCGAATAAATGGATAAGAATATTATTAAGTCAACTCTTCCTAATTTGATCTATAGATTCAATGCTATCTCAATCAAAATTCTATCAAATGTTTTGTGGGTATCAAAAAACTGATTTTTTAAAAACTCAAGTTTTTACGGGGAGGGCCCCAGAACAGCCAAGAAAATACGGAAGGAGAACAAGGTTAGAAGGTTGATGCTACCTGACGTCAGTACTTACCATAAAGCCACAGTAATCAAGACAACATGGTATTGGTGAGAAAGTAAACAGGCCAATGGAACAGAATAGAGTCTGAAGTAAACCGGCACAAATACAGTCAATTGAACTTTGACAAAGGAGCAAAACAATATGATGGAGAAGAGATCTAAGTCGTTTCAGCCATGTCTGACTCTGTGCAACCGTATGAACTGTAGCCTGCTGGCCTCCTCTGTCCATGGGGATTCTCCAGGCAAGAACACTGGAGTGGGTTGCCATTTCCTCCTCCAGGGAATCTTCCCCACCCAGGGATCGAACCTGCATCTCTTCTGTCTCCTGCATTGGCAGGCGGGCTCTTTACCACTAGTGCCACGTGGGAAGCAAAAGACACCCCCTGTCTCAACTATGCCCTTGGATCCCTCCTACGCTCTAACTCAGAAAGTGTCTACTATCTTGTGAAATTGTATTTTTTACTGAATTAATGTTGACCTGAAGTCCAGAGTGGAAATTGCAACATTAGCACATATCTAGCTTGGCAGTCCTGGGTGAATAGACTCTCATATGAAATTCTCCAGCCCAAGCCAGTCGTTGACGATCCGCACCCAGGCTGCTAGTCAAGCAAATAAAACTATTTTCAAGCTACGTACATTTTACATGACCCGTGACAGCTGTGCCCTTGAAGGCTGGGGGCAGTGGAGCTCTCATGAAAGCCTGTCAATTTAGACCCATTACTTGTGCTTCTGAATTCTGCTGTGTGGGTGCCGGAGCAGGGCTGGGCCTCTGCTGTGGATTTCTGCTGAAGTCAGGCAACAAGCAATGGACAGGGCAGCAGGCCTGCCAGGAAAGAGCGCCCAGGATCCCAGCCTCGTCTTCAGGCAGCCAGTCTACAGAACTTGTTTGATGAATCCGTCCTCAGGATGAATATCTGGGGTGGGAAGATGGGTGGTAGAAGGAGCCGGAGGATGGAGGCGCCACGCCTGCCCTGTGGCCATCGCCTGCCCTGCTGCAGCAGCTTGTCAGCAGCAGCTTGTCAGCAGCAGCGTGGCTTGTCTGACCACAATTGCTTTGACATCGTGTGAGTGCTCCTCCAGGCAGAGCTCAGCCTCTGCTGACTGGTGTCAGAAGGTCCACAGGGCAGGGCCCAGTCATGCCTTGGCATTGACCTCATCACTCCCTGCAAGGGCCACTCACCAGGCATTATTTCCTCCAGGGGCAGGCGGCTCCAGCCCTGCCCTTCGGGGCACCAGGGCGGGCCCTGATCAGTTTCCTCTGCAGTTACCCGCCCCATCCCCCACCCCGTGGTTTCCTCACGGCCATCCTGTCTCACAATGGTCTCTATTCAGCTGCTCAAGCATGTAGAGCCACAGCCTCAGGGCCTTTGCACACATGGCCTCCTGCACCCAGAATGCTTCAGGCTCCCCTTCTCCACCCTCCTCGCTCTCCAGCACCCGCACTTCAGGATGGGACCCTGGAAGGAGGGTGTTCTCTCTGTGTGTTTCCTTTGGTCCCAAAAGCACGCAGGGATGTGAAGTTCCCTGGCAGCAATGGGCAGGCTGACTTTGGTTCTCAGAGACTGAGGATGAAAGCCTCCAGCAGCAATGACCAGGTCCGACTCCCCAGAAGCCCGGCTCCTGCCTTTAATGTGGCCGGAAGCCATGCCCTGGGGCTGGAGCGGGGAGCTGGAGGAGGTGGAGAAAATGAAGCCTGCACTGGGCTGCGCTCAGACTAGGGCAGACGGCCATCCACTCAGAAGAGGCTGGAAAGAAACTCTCAGAGTGTCTAGAGGAAGGCGGAGGTGGGTCCTTTTAAACAGAAAGTCCGGGAAGTAGTGGGAGACTGAAATGAGAATAAAGGTCAAAATGCTCAGAAGGGCCCAGGCCCTGCTTAATCCAGCCTGTCTTTCTCTCCACCTCATCTCATGCCCGCCTCTCTCACCCCCACCCTGCCTCACAATGGTCTCTATTCAGCTGCTCAAACGTGTACAACCACAGCCTCAGGGCCTTTGCACAGACTGCCTCCTGCACCCAGAATGCCTCAGGCTCCCCTTCTCCACCCTCCTCGCTTTCCCAGTCCTGACTTCCACCCTGCTCAGCCTATAGTCTACCCTTTTCTCTTTGGCCCTGGGGGGAGAGTTCTCCCCTCTCCTCTACACTTTCCCATAGTTTTTCTGTTTCAGACTTTTTTTTTTAGTCCTTTAAATCCATTGATAGAACTCACAATTATTTCACTTAAACTAAGATAACGGCACCCAGCCCCATCACTTCATGGCAAATAGACGGGAGAAAAGTGGAAACAGTGACAAATATTGTTTTCTTGGCCTCCAAAATCACTGCAGATGGTGACTGCAGCCGTGAAATTAAAAGACATTTGCTCCTTGAAAGAAAAGCTGTGGCAAACTTAGACAGCTTATTAAAGAGCAGACTCATCACTTTGCCAATAAAGGTCTGTATAGTCAAAGCTATAGTCTTTCCAGTAGTCATGTATGGATGTGAGAGTTGAATCATAAAGAAGGCTGAGCGCCAAAGAATTGATGCTTTCGAACTGTGGTGTTGGAGAAGACTCTCGAGAGTCCCTTGGACTGCAAGAAGATCAAACACTCAATCCTAAAGGAAATCAACCCTGAATATTCATTGGAAAGACTGATGCTAAAGTTGAAGCTCCAATACTTTGGCCACCTGATGCAAACAGCTGACTCATTGGAAAAGACTGATGCTGGGAAAGATTGAGGGCAGGAGGAGATGGGAGTGACAGAGGATGAGATGGTTGGATGGCATCACTGACTTACTGGACATGAGTTTGAGCAAACTCTGGGAGACGGTGAAGCACAGGGAAGCCTGGGAAGCCTGGTGTGCTGCAGTCCATAGAGCTGCAAAGAGTCGGACATGACTTATCAACTGAACAAAAACAACACTGTCTTAGGTATTCAGTTTTGTCTCCATCTCCTACGTCTGGACTGTAATCTCCTTCAGGAGAGGCACCCTTTCTGACTTGTTTTCTGTGGTGCACCGAGTTCTGGGCATGGCAAGTACTCACTAAATATTTGCTGCATAGATGATGCCTAATTCGACAGTCATGGCACTGATTTATTTTTCTTATTCACAGTTCCCTCTACAATTGGGCTAAGTGATGTTCTCAGGTTTGGTTGTTCGATTTGTGCATTTTTTAAAGGGCTTTCATGTCTCCTGTATTTTCGTTCTCAGAATCCTGGCCATTTTGATTCTCATTAACAACCCTTATCATGGAGTAGACAGAAAAAGCCATTTGCTTCTCTTTCCCGGAGTCCACGCAAGACTTCGTCAGGCAGAGCTCTAATTACTGGCTAAATCACATGGGGATTATTTACTGCTACAATTATCCATGAGATTTCTGTCTACTCAGAGCAGGCAGTTGTATTGGTCAGAATAGGCCAGCTGCTTTAACAAATAACCCCTGAATATCAGAAGCTCAAATGAATGCAAGAATTATTTCTCATTCATGAATCTTCTTCTGCAAGGAGTTTCTCAAGGATCTTCTCAAATGACACTTCCACCTTCAACACCTGGCTTGCCAGGTGACCCCGATGAGCAAGAGATAGTGGGAAGACATCTGGACACGTCACCCACTTGGTCAACAGGGACTCACACAGCTGCCACTTGGTTCCGTCAGCCAGGTGGTCACACAGCCCGATGGGGACTGGCAGCCTTGTCCAACAATGGCTCTCACCAGGGGACTGTGAGTGCCACTGTCGAGCCAGTAGGTCACAGACCGCAGGAAAGAAACTCCCATAATTCTTGACCTCCCACCACCTCTCATACCTTCTCGGAAGAGCCAAATGTCCCACCACGGCTTCCTAAGGCATCAACAGGGAAGCCCAACCCCTCACTGGGGCCCTGCTAACCACTCTGATGGCCTCTTCGTCCTGCTCCAGCCTGGAGGCCCTTGTGTTCNACAGACCGCAGGAAAGAAACTCCCATAATTCTTGACCTCCCACCACCTCTCATACCTTCTCGGAAGAGCCAAATGTCCCACCACGGCTTCCTAAGGCATCAACAGGGAAGCCCAACCCCTCACTGGGGCCCTGCTAACCACTCTGATGGCCTCTTCGTCCTGCTCCAGCCTGGAGGCCCTTGTGTTCTTAGATTCACTGTGTGGACCCTTACCTCAGCGCCTTTGCACGTGCGTTCTGCTCCCTAGACAGCCTACCGTCCCACTGTCTGTGGCCGCCTCCACCTTGGCATCCACATCTCGACTCAGACACTCCCCCCACCTCTGAAAGGCCTTGCCAGTGAGCCCTTCCATCACACCGCTACCCTAACACTCCAAAATTCATTCACTCTCTTGAAAAAATATGCTTATTCTAAAATCAAGCTCTAGAAAAGCAGAATCTTTGTCAATTTTGTTCAGTGTTATAACCCCATGGCTAGACATGCACTTGGTTTATAATAAACACTTACTATTTGTTGAGTAAAGCTGACAAATGAAAACTAAAAACTTCAGGGCAGTTTTTTTCTTTTTTTTAAATAAACTTTCCTGGTGCTCTTGTCATTAAATTAACAGATTTAATCACACATCAAGTACGTACTGCCGTCCTGCCCAAATGATAGAAGCATCTCACCGGAATCCCATCAAGCCTCTGGAGTTTATAAGAAATACAGAGACCAAAAACTTACAAACTTCCAGTCGTAAGTACTAGGCATATACTGTACAATATGAAGATTATGGTTAACACTGCTATGTAGTATATTTGAAAGTTGTTAAGGGACTAAATCCCAAGGGGAAAAAAAACTTTTTTTTTTTTTTTTTTTTTTTTGCTATATCTGTAAAAGATGCTAAGTGATCTGGGTTTTTCTGTTTGTTTTTTTATTTATTTTGTTTTATTGCACTGCACAACTTGCAGGATCTTAGTTCCCTGTGCCCCCTTCAGTGGAAGTGTGGAGTGCCAACCACTGGATCACTAGGTAAGTCCCAAAGTGACCTGAGTTCTGATGCTGCAGACAGAGAAAGGAGTCAAGCGGTGAAATGACATTTTCAGTCCTGGCAAGTGGCTCATGCTTCCAGTTAATGTGAGGACAGAGCCACTGGTGTCTTATAAAGTTGATTTAGGTGATGAGACTACACTCTCCAGCTCTTAATGCCATGCCATAC
>SJYX01022544.1:136928-165199 GCA_006410675.1 Oreotragus oreotragus | reverse complement strand
TCCCACCACCAGCCCCTTCCCCACCACCACCAGCCCCCCCTACCTACAAAGTCATATTCTTCCCAGGATTGGGGAGCCCTATGTCTGTGATACAGGGAAGAGACCTAAAGGGTTTCTGCATTGGCCTCCAGGGCCCTGAAACAGGCTGCCCTCCTGGATTCCCATGAGAGTCTGAGCAGACTTTCCTTCCAGGTGCAGAAATGTGGGCTCCCTGGGCTGCAGGGGCCCCCGGAGGCATGCCCTCTCAATGCAGCAGTCCGCAGGTGGCCCCTGCCTCCCCTCCCAACTCTGAAACCTTCTTGTATGTTGTTTTCACTCGATGCTCCTGGATAGGCTCCAAGAGAGATTGAATCCTTCCAGAAGTCCCTCGGTAGAGCGGATTTCGGTTACCCTGGCAATGGCCGTGGTCCCCCTGGCTGCCTGTTTGGCCTTGGCTCTGGCCCTATCTTGTCTGCCTCCCTGAACACACTGCTGTGACCATCTTTGAAGGAAACCGACAGAGAGGCCTAAGGATCAGGGCTGCTTTTAGTGGATGGAATTTCCTTCCTCTTACTGTCAAATAAAACCAGGGCCTCTTGGCCACCCAGGCGGCTCCTGAGGCCCGTGTTCTCAAGGAGACTTTTGAAAGGATGCTGGGACACTCTTCTTGTATGAGTCTTTCCTCTGTGCCATGCTTGTAAAGGCCAGGAGCCGAAAGCCAAACCCTGGCTCTGCCTCTCATTCTGGGTGGCCTTGGGTACATTACTCACCTTCTCTGAGCCAGAGACTGTCTTCTCTGTAAAAGGGAAATAAGAGGGCTTCTCTGGTGGTTCAGAGCTAAAGAATCTGCCTGTCAATGCAAGAGACACAGGTTCGATCCCTGATCTGGGATGATCCCACATGCCGTGCAACTACTAAACTGGTGTGCCAGCAGGGAGTAGCTAGAGAGAAGCCCCTACAGCAATGAAGACCTGGCACAGCCTCACATAAAATAAATACATTTTTTTAAAAAGAGAAATAATAGTGATTACAAGAATGTTCCTGCAACACTGAGATGATGCTGAATCATGTCTGTTCCTCCCCCTCCTTGCCTGTAGCATTCTCACCAGGCATCCATGCCAGGAACTTACGTTCTGGAATACTCAGTGAAATGGTACCAGGGAGCCATTCTAATTGCCTACGTTTGACATCCGATCTGTCACGCCTGATATTTATTTCTGAGTTTGAGGGGTGATAATTGTTGTTAGATTTTTAAAGCAACAGTGGCCCCGTCTGTTGACAATGCCTCCCGTCAAGGCATCTGCTCCACCAGGCGAGGAGTGGTTGATGCCAAAGCTGTCTTGCTTCTTGGACTTTCTCCTGAGCCCCGCCGTGCTGGGGGGACTCTGCGCATAGTAAATATTTAAGCACATGTCTTGTGTAATGGTCACCAATCTGGATGCACGTGGAGCCGTGGAGCCACACGCCGGCACCTGCCTGAGTGTCCCCACTTCGAGAGACCCTTCCAGAAGTCTGTTGGCTATCAGCAGCAGCTGAGAAGTGGCAGAATTCTGTGGCCTGTTAATTGTCTTGGAAGCAAATCCTTGAGTTGGGATAGAAAAAAAGGAACTGTAATTAAAGCTTCCCTTGGGCACAATTTTCCAATGATTGGCACATTTCTTGTGTGCCTATTAAGCTCCAGGCATGCACTGAGCTGGGAACTTTACATATACAGATCTTCCTTGACTTGCAGTGGGGTTACGTCTGGGTAAACCAACTGTAAATTGAAAATATCTTAAGATGAAAATGGGTTTAGTACCCTAACCTCACAGTTTTAGCCCAGCCTAACTTCAACGTGCTCAGAACACTGACATCTGCCTTCAGGTGGGCAAAACACTAAATCTGTCTCATAACAAAGTGTTGAATATCTCATGCAATTGATCGAACATTGTACTGACAGTGAAAAGCAGAGTGACTGTCTGGGTCTGGAAAAGTGAGTGTGTCAGTCTGTGGATCGCATGGCTGACGGGGAGCTGTGGTCACTGCCACTGCTCAGCATCACAAGAGAGGCCCGCACCCACCGCATATCACTAGCTCAGGAAGAGCCACGCTCAAAATTTCTACTGGTTCTACGGAAAGCATCCCACTTTTCCACAATCGTAAAGACAAAAAGAGACTTGAAAGTCCCTTGGACAGCAAGGAGACCAAACCAGTCCATCCTAAGAAAGAGAGGCCCGCACCCACCACATATCACTAGCTCAGGAAGAGCCACGCTCAAAATTTCTACTGGTTCTACGGAAAGCATCCCACTTTTCCACAATCGTAAAGACAAAAAGAGACTTGAAAGTCCCTTGGACAGCAAGGAGACCAAACCAGTCCATCCTAAGGAAATCAGTCCTGAATATTCATTGGAAGGATTGATGCTGAAGCTGAAACTCCAATACTTTAGTCACCTGATGCAAAGAGCTGACTCACTGGAAAAGACCCAGATGCTGGGAAAGATTGAAGGCAGGAGGAGAAGGGGACGACAGAGGATGAGATGGTTGGATGGCATCATCGACTCAATGGACATGAGTTTGAGCAAACTCCGGGAGATAGTGAAGGACAGGGAAGCCTGGCGTGATGCAGTCCATAGGGATCACAGAGTCAGATGCGACTGAGCTACAGAACTGAAAGAAGAAAAATCATTAAGTCCAAACATCGTAAGTTGGGGACCATCTGTATTGAATCTTTTCATCCTTACAAGAGATGAGGGAATGCATATTACTGTCACCAAGAAATGAAGGCTCAGAGAGGTTAAATGATCTGCTGAGAGAAGGGGCTTGAAGATGAGGCCAAAGTCGGGAGCTCTACTGACAGAGAGAAGGAACCGGTGCAGCCCCTTTTAACCCTGCAGCCTCACCAGTAACTGACTCTCAGAGACTTAGAGAAGGCTCATGTTGGTGGGGACACCTCCATGTATCTCCCAGGTCAGTGCTAAACCTCTGATGCCTCCTGGGTGCCCCTGGGCAAACACATTGTGTCTTATCTCAATGTATGCATTTATTAAGACTAAAAGGTTTGAAAGACATCAGGGACAAAAGCAAATAGGACAATGTGCAGTGTACAGAACCAAGGAAGTCAAATTGTAAGAGGTGGCACCCACTGCACCCTCATCTCCCCCACATCCTGCCCCCCATACCCACTCCCTCCTGGGCATCTCCCTCTGCTCCTCACAGACCTCAGGGTTTGCCAGCCACAGGAGACCCTTCCAGCCTCTGTTCCCTGCATCGCTCGCAGCCGCACCTACATCCACAGTTCCTTCTTACACGTCTCGGTACCTGGGCTCCCTGGACACCCCTGGCGAGGAGTACAGCCTGCAGTTCCCTCCTGGTTTATACTCCTTTCGTGTGGCATCATAATTGCACATTTGTCCATTTGCCCTCCTCTGTGAACTGCAAATTTGTCAGAGGATGGAACTCATGTCCATCAGTGCTCCTCGAGTATGTCAGGGCTTGGTGCATGAAAGACACCCTATAGATGCCAAACGGCAGACGAATGTATGCATGAAAGTGAAAACTGAGTGTTAGTCGCTTAGACTCTTTGTGACCCCATGGACTGTAGCCCGCCAGTCTCCTCTGCCCACAGGATCCTCTAGGCAAGAATACTGGAGTGGGTAGCCATTCCCTTCTCCAGAGGATCTTCCTGACGCAAGGATCAAACCTGGGTCTCCAGGATTGCAGGCATTCTTACCATCTGAGCCACCAAGGAAGCCCAAATGTATGCATGCTGCTGCTGCTGCTAAGTCATTTCAGTCGTGTCCGACTCTGTGCGACCTCAGAGATGGCAGCCCACCAGGCTCCCCCGTCCCTGGGATCCTCCAGGCAAGAACACTGGAGTGGGTTGCCATTTCCTTCTCCAATGCATGAAAGTGAAAAGTGAAAGTGAAGCCACTCAGTCATGTCCGACTCTTAGCAACCCCATGGACTGCAGCCTACCAGACACCTCCGTCCATGGGATTTGGCCTGGAAAGAGAGACTGTGTATTTTCAATCCATATTATGTGACAAAAAGTGTCTGATCATTGCTTTCATTGCAATCTTAATGTGGTATTGACTCACTCAAAGATAGAATGACTTTGCTTCTTCAAGATAGTAAATAAGGTTACACTGCCTCACAAAGATCGCCTAAGGAATAAGCAAGAACTAAGTGATAACCTAATATTCACAAGATCATAATAAAATGAGAATAAAAAGACCCTAGAATTCTAGAATTCAAAGATCATTTTGCAAGATAGGAAAACTAAATGTTAAAATCTTCAACCATGCACTTTAATAGATGCTGGGACACTTCACTTTAAAGGAATTACTTCCACTTCAAAGTGTTAATTGAATATCTCCCAAGTGCTTGATGCTATGAGCAACACTATTATAATCTCCTGCTTACAAAAATGCTTTACACTTAGCACTCTTCCACAGAATTGCTTCTGTATTTCTCGGTTTCCTCACTGCGGTTGGCAGAGTTATGGCTCCCATAAGATGCCCCTTTCTTAATTCCTGGAAACTGTGACTAGGTGACCTCACAGGGGAAAGGGGACTTCGCAAATATGATTAAGGGTTTTGAGATGGAGATAATCCGGATTTATCCAGATGAACCCAGCATCATCACCAGGGTCCTTGTAAGAGGAAGGCTGGGGGTTCGGGTCAGTCCCAAGAGATGAGGCGAGGGAAGCCAGCAGTTGAAGTGACATAGCTGTGAGCTGAGGAACACAGACAGCTTCTAGAAACTGAATAAAGCAAGATATGGATTCTCAGATCACTCAGGACTACAGCCCTGCTGACACCTTGCCTTTAGGCTTCTGACATCTAGGACCACAAACAAGGTAATGGATGTGTATTGTTACAAGCCACTGGGTTTGTGGTGATTTATTATGATTTAATCCAAGCATCTTTATGATACAAGTCACAATGGTCCTTATCTCATGGACTGTGCTGTCAGATGAGACACGTGGCAAATACAAAGCCATTTTGTTACTTGCTATTATCATAGAATTATTATTTCATTGTTATTTATTTGGGAGATCTTATTTGGAGAGGAAATGGCAACCCACTCCAGTATTCTTGCCTGGAGAATCCCACGGACAGAGGAGCTTGGAGGGCTACAGGGTTGCAAAGAGCTGTACACGATTGGGCAACTAAACCACCACCATCGTTCTGTGAGGTAAGCAGATTCGCCTCATATTCATGACATGAGCTGTGTTAGGTCTTTGCCGGACACCAGGCCCTGCAGTAACACTGGGGACCCAAGAGGAATCTGGGAACTCTTGACAAACGGGAAGGCGGACAGCACAGCAAGGCCAACCAGCACGGGTGACACGACCAGTGAGGGGTGTGCCCAGGATGGGAGGGGACCCAGGGGAAGGAGACTGGAGCTTACTGGGAGGTCTAATGAGGTGAGTCCTGAGCTATAAACAGCAGACAGCAGAGGCCACCAGGTAGACCAGGGGAGGGTGCAGCAGGTGGGGGAGCCGGGGACATCCCCAGAGAGTGGGGCATGGGCCCAAGGTCCCACAGCAGAGCCTGGACCCTAGACTTTCTGCCCCTTGCCCTTTCTCCTGCTTTGAGGACACTGCCCACAGGACATAGCTGCTGGTGACCCTCAAGGAGTACAGTCTGCAGAGGGCAACCAGATACATGCCCAGTCTAAACCAACCACAGAAGTTCCTGTTTGAGAGAGTTTAAACGTAAATGGTGGAGGGGACTTTCCTGGTGGCCCCGTGTTTAAGATTCTGCACTTCCAACGCAGAGGGTGTGGGTTCAATTCCTGGTCGGGGAACTAAGAGTCCCACCTGCCAAGCAGTGCAGCCATAAAAAAGAAAAAGTAAATGGTGGAGAAATTCTACCATACCACCAGGTTCATGCAAAAGAATGAAACTGGGGCAGAAATCAAGATGGAAGGAATGTGAGTTGGCCATTATGGGTGGATAGGATGTAGACGGCTGGGGGTGGGGGTGAAGGAAGAACTGTCTCAGCACGGAGGCTGGTCCTCCCAGAGGCTGGCAGCTGGGGGATTGTAGGGAGCAGCTCAGCAGAGCCCCAGTGATTTCTGGGGCGGTGGTGATGGCAGGCTGGGTGCAGAGGTCCCGTAGGGCCTGAAAGCTACCTGAAGCCAAGGCTTCACACTGAGGGCATTTGGGTGTCCTGCTAAACGGTTTTTGAGTGACAGGATGAGATCAGTGTGTTAGGATCACTTAAGAGTCTGACTGTAAGACGGAGACTTGCCTTAATGATACTTGTTCCACTGGACTGAATTAAGATTTGTAGGGACCTTCAAGAATGGGGAAATCTGACATCTGATCTAAATCCTATGTGCTAACTCCTCTCTGGAAAAGGCAGCTCACGATTGCCAACCTCCATACGGACCGCAAACCCTGGTATTCACAAGAGGTTATAGAGTCATCTTGGGTTTATCTTTCTTGTTGTTCCCTTTCATCTTTCCTGGTAAATACTAAATGTTTCACTAAGTGCAAATTGAAATAACACTCGTGATACTGAGCACTGGCTATTTATAACCAAGTATAACTGAGTCTTGACCCAGTTGTAAAACAAGAGCTTGAACGTATTATTTCAATGTCGGATTCTGATGGGAAGAAGCAGAGTCTTGCCTGTCTTCTGAGCCTTCGCTTGGGATAACCCCTTCCCAAGCCCACCTCACATGTTGGGAGGTGTGAATTGAATGGGCGCTCAGCTGCCGACATATGCCCCAAATTGTGCACCAGAAATAATAGTGACATCTCCTAGATGTCGCCGCCTGAGTGTCCAGGTTGTGTCCCGCTGCCCCTGAGCTCTGCCAAGTGACTCCACTTACCCTCCACTTCCCTGAGTCAGTCTGCCTTGGAAACTCAGCCCCCTCCACGGAGATGACAGCTGGCACAGCAATGAGAAACCACAACAGAAACAAGTAAAGACCTCACATTCTGGTCAACGAATCACAGACACCTCTAGCTTAACAACATCCCATGTGGGTGAAATCAGAGGAGGAGCTTTATCAGCGGCCCTTCTGAAGCTGACAGACTCCTCCCCTAAATGACCATGACTTCTGCACCCACGACAAAGGGTAAGTGATGGAGTTGGTGGTCATTGTAGGGACCAGTGGCTCAGACTTAGCCACGGGCAATCCTGCTTGCAGAGAAAAAGGCCTTGCAGGATGAGAGTAGGGGCGGAGAGAACGTTGATTTACTTTAGGGACGGCCCAATTGTACCCGTGCATTCTGCATTCCTCTGCTGTTACAGCAGAGCCCGCCCTGCTGTCTGCAATTGTTTTAGATGCTCTGGCACCATGGATCCCTAATTGACCCCAGATTCCTGAGCGCCGGGAGCAGCCATGACTTGTGGCCGGCTGGCCGGCTGCGCATGTGTCCATTGCCTCAAAGGCTGCCCTCCGAGCATGAGTCAGCCCAGCCCAGGGACCACACAACCTCCTGTAGCTCCAACACACATCTCCTCTTTGGTGAAGCCGTTTAACATGCGGGCCTTCATTTTATGGCTCTCTGGCTGATAGAAATTCTCTCAGCGCTTCATTATGAGATAGCTGGCTGTTACCACTGGGCTGGCTGTAACCTAGAAAAGTGTTCACCGCACTCAGACAGACTCTTCCTTTCACGCCAGGGTGCACCCTGAACCCCAGCCAGAGAGCTTTCAGAGCCTCCCGTGGGTGAGTGGATGCCTGGCTGAGATCTATAGCTCATTTGCCTCCCATCCCTGGTGACAGGTGATCCCCATGTCACCTGGTAAACAGAGCAGAGTGCTTACTGCAGAGAACCCACCCAGCACACAAAGAGCAGACTGGACCCGCCTCTGCTCCCTTCTGGGGCTTCAGGGAGTCATGTCTGTGTGGACCGCAAGCAGTGATGTGGTCAGAGGCACCCTGGCAGGCTGAAGGGGGCTACATTCAAGCCCTGCCCTGAAACAACAGAGCCTTGAGGCCAGCGGTTTATTGGGTGTTTTCAGCAAAGACGCAGAGTCCTGCGCTCCCTGGGGAATCCACATGGCACACATTCATCTGGCCACATCTGCATGTTTAAGATCGGAGGCAGATCCAAACTGGCGAGGTGGTCGGGGGAGAAGGGGGCCCCATGCCCTTCCCAGCATCCTGCCAGCCTGTGTCTGAAATCAAAGCCGGACGGTCAGGTCTAGACTGGAGGAGGAGAGGTACTGAGCCTCAGAGAAGCATTAAACACCCAGAGGGGGATGGCTCCTTGATTATAGACAGAAGTGTGCTCTCCTCTTAAACCACGGACCTGGAATGTGCCCTCTGACAATGATTACGGGCCGACTCAGCACTCCAGCGATGGGAACCAGGCCACTCTCTGCTCTTGCGTCCAGGCTGCCAGGCAGCTGTGGCCTGATGAGATCCAGGAGGCCTACCCGGATCAAGGAGGGCACTTGGGGGAGGGGGCGTCCAGGCACTGTCCTGAGGGGCTCCCTGCCGGTCTGGGGGCTCGACACCTCTACTGCTTGACCCCAGGGCTCTGCCGGTGGGCCCCAGAGGCAGCTACACCCACCCATGGACACCGTGCTCAAGGCACAGGCCCAGTGTAGTACTGAGGTTGGGATTTTCCACAGGACCACCTCCCCAGCTTGAACCGTGACCCGACCTTTTGAATCTCTCATCACCACGCTGTGTCTACAAGACCTGCAGGCAGAGTTTGCTCCCTCTGCACTTGGCAGAGATGATGTCTTTATTCCACACATAATGAAGGCCCAAGATAACACACCTACCATAATGGAAGATCAGATGGCTATAGAGAGGGGTGATTGATTTCTTGCCCTTGGCACTAAGCTCACCTGATCATTCCACCTACCCCATTATAACACAAGCCTGCATCTTATGAAACTGAGTTTGGGGCACCCTGCTTGGGAATTTACTGCATTTATTAAGAACCCAAAGTGTGCAGAGAAAAATGCAAAGCACACAAATCCACCTTCACCTGCTACCTGGGACGCTCTGGTGAGATGCTACCATCAAGGACAAAGAACTCAAGTTTGAAATGCCTGTGGTCACTGTCCATTCAGTGGCCACTCCCAGTGGAGGCCCAGCAGGTGAAGAGGATGCAAGTCGCCCTGGGGATGACATTTAACCATCAGGGCCATAGGTGAGGGGTGGAAAGACAGCCCAGTGGAGAAGCCGAGTCTCCAGAGGACAGAAGATCCGGACCTGGCCTTGTTAATAAGCTGTCTCCTCACACAGCCTCCCACAGTGGCTTCTCTCGTTGCGGAGCACAGATTCTAGGGCACTCAGGCTTCCTAGGGCGCTCCGGCTTCAGTAGTAGCGGCGTGGGCGTCAGTAGTTGTGATTCCTGGGCTCTGGAACACAGGCTCAATAACTGTGGTGCACGGGCTTAGTTGCCCCACAGCATGTGGGATCTTCCCAACCCAGGGATCGAACCTGAGTCCCTGCGCAGATTCTTTACCACCGAGCTACCAAAGAAGCCCTGAAGGTGCTGTTTAGACCAAACCTTCCTCTTTCCTCCTGAAACCGATGCATCCTCTTGCCTCTCGTCTTCCCAGAGTCTTCCCACCCACTCCTTCCTGCCTGGGTCACGTGGGCACTGCTCCTCTGCATGGAGGTTTGTCCAGCGACCCCTCCAGGCCGGGAGCTCTGCCAAGCCAGGGCCAGTGACCCTGTTCTGAGCACCCACAACAGTGTCTGGCATACAGATGCTCAGTAAATATTTCTTTCAATGAGACAGAAACAGAGCTATTCAGGGCCTTCTGGTAATGGAAACAGCCTGGCTTGAAAGGCGCCCTGCTCCACGTTGCGGCCACAGGCGGCTCCGGGTTTACTCACTGTCAGCTTCTAGCCAGGGCCACAGTTCCTGGCTGTTGTGAAGGCCACCCCACAGTTGCCATGGGAACCAGCCATTCACAAAGCTTTGGTGGTTGGGGTGGGTGGGGGGACTCTGTACTCCAGCCCCACTCCCTGCTGCTGAGCCTCCTGAGATGCTGCTATGGGAACTGCCTAGGTGCCAGGGCCTCCCTGCAGCCCACCCCTTAGGCCAGAAGATGGGGGCTGGGCTTTGGTGGGCCTCTAACCACCCCACCTACAGCTGCTTCTATAGAGAAAGGCACTCAACATTCCCAAGACCCCAGCCAGTCAATGCACTGCTGGAGTCAGATGAAGGGTCTTCAGTCTCAGCAGCAGGTTGAAAAGGGCAGAACCAAGAAGCAGGCAGGATGGGAAAACAGAACAGGGTTCAGTTCTCCTTCACCCCCAGAGTGGCTTTGGTGGGGTTCAGGGAGGTCTGACATCAGGGAAGGGATACCAGGGACTGTTGTCAGACCTGCCGACAGTGGGTCCCAGCAGAGATTTTATCAACCGACTTTGAGGAACATCGGTGGAGTACTTCATAGATGAGGAAGCCGAGGTTCAGAGAAGTTAACCAAATCCTTGTTCTAATCATCCTCCTGGGCACACACTGCCTGGCATCCCCTGCAACTAGGCGTGGCCATGTGGCTCGTAGCTAAGGGATCTGAGTAGAAGTGATGTGAGCCTCTTCCAAAGTGGGTCTTCACAGTCTCCCACACATGCCACCATGCTCTCCGAGCTGGCTGGAATGGTGATGATGCTGGGCAAGCTTAGAAGTGACCACTGACCTGGTAAAGAGGGAAGAACTCTGCCAAGCCAAGCCCCTGAAGAACTGCGCTGAGTTGTGGTGCCCACCAACCTCTGCCCCTGCCCAAGAGTACTACCTGGACAAGAAGCACACTTCTTGTGTGACTACACATGTTGAGGTCTGTTTGATACAAGTAGCCTTCCCCGACTCATATGATGGGGTATTCCATTTCACAGGACTAGTGCCAGGGCGACTGGTAGCATCTGAGGTATGCAGACTCACCTGGAAAGGTCCAGAGATGCTGGGGTCAGAGCTGCTCCGTTCTCCACAACAGCTGCATTCAAGAAATTAGCTCCAAGACAGACCATTAACTGTTCACATAACGTGTCCCCAGAGAGATTACGGCTTTACTGCACGACGCCTGGTACTTAAAAGATGTTCTGTAAATACTTATTGAATGGTTGGATAGATGGATGGATGGATGAATAAATGGATGGCTAGATGGATAGATTAATGAACGGATGGATGGATATATAGATGGCTGGATGGATAGATGAATGGATGGATGGATGGATGGATGGATAAACAGATGATGGACAGATACATGGGTGGATGGATAGATGGATAATGGCTTCTACTCCAGGGCAGAGAAGGAGGGAATGTCCTAAATACAGACATGGGAGTCTGAGACACAAGAAAGATGGTAAAGAGAGAGAGTTGCTCACTCCAGTGACAACAGCCTTTTGCTGTATGTTGGCAAGACCAGCTGGGAGAGAAGAGCAGGTGAACAGAGACGGACAGGCTCAAGGAGGCAGCAGGTATGTGGCACGAGTGTCTGCCGCTGCTGGGAATGCTTCCCACGCAGCCCCAACCATGGCTCAAGATGCCACTTAATCAAATAAGAGCACAGACTGGGTGCCCAGTTCAATTTTCATTTCAAATAAATGACGATTGTCTGCCCTTGTGATGTTGGGGACACACTTATACTAAAATACTATTCACTTTTTAAAATCTTAAATTCAAATTGAACTTTTGTATTTGACCTGACAACTCTCATCCTGGCTGCCCAGTAAGTGATGTTATAGGGACAAATGGGGGAGGTCTCTGACGTGAGCTGATCAAAGACCACTGCTTCAGAGGTCAGCAGCGGTTCACTTTGTCTTAAGAGCCAGAAAGGAGAAGACCTTTAGAAACTCCACTGGACCTCTTCCCTGAATTTGGAAAGTATTCTAAGTATACAAAATGGCTGGTCTACAAATAGTGGTGTAAATTAGAACAGAAAAAAAAAAAAAAAACCTCATATGAAAGTGAAAGTCACTCAGTCATGTCTGACTCTTTGTGACCCCATGGACTGTAGCCTGTCAGGCTTCTTTGTCCATGGAATTTTCCAGGTAAGAATACTGGAGTGGGTAACCATTCCTTTCTCCAGGGGATCTTCCCAACCCAGGGATCAAACCCAGGTCTCCTGCATTTCAGGCGAGTTCTTTACCATCTGAGCCATCAGGGAAGCCCATACAAACCAGACTGTAGCCTGTCAGGCTTCTTTGTCCATGGAATTTTCCAGGTAAGAATACTGGAGTGGGTAACCATTCCTTTCTCCAGGGGATCTTCCCAACCCAGGGATCAAACCCAGGTCTCCTGCATTTCAGGCGAGTTCTTTACCATCTGAGCCATCAGGGAAGCCCATACAAACCAAACCAAAACTAAACTAAAAAATTCCTTGGCCTTTGGTCTACTAGGGGGAAATCCCATGGACAAAGGAACTTGGCAGGCTACCGCCCATGGGCTCGCAAGAGCAGGGCATGACAGCGACCAAACCACCACCACCACTAGATCCAGAAAAGAAGTCCTTCCAACCCAGTGACTGTTTATTAAATGTGAAACGTACACTTTATTCAGAAGAGAATTTAGAAAATAGGGAGAGCAAGCAGTCTTTCTGCTTGTAACCTTTGCATGAAGTCTCTGTGTATTTTTTTCAAGATTCTTAAAACAAACATTTTCTACATGTAGTTATTGTCACTGTCAAAAACTTGCTATTTAATAAACACATTGTCAGCACAGAATTCTTGGTCAGTGATTTGTAAAGATGCTTTTTTCTCCCTTTAGATTCAACACTATTTTAGTTTATTTTCTTATTAGTTCTGGGAGCCATGGGAGAAAGTTCTAGAAGTAAAGGGAGTCTAGCTTCACTCTTTTTCCCGATACTGATCACATTATAATTTTACATGGAAATCTTCTTAGGGGTGGGAGGTGGGAGGGAGGTTCAAGAGGGAGGGGACATACGGATACCTGTGGCTGATTCATGGCAGATGTATGGCAGAAATCAACACAATATTGTAAAGCAATTATCCTCCAATTAAAAGGAAATAATTTTTAAAAAATTTTCTCTGGAAGAAAAAAGGCAAGAGGCCTGAAGGGCTAAGTCCGGCTCCCTCGGGGTCAAGAGGACAAGTCAGGTACCTGTGCCACAGCCTCACTGGGCGCTGACGCCTCCTGTCCACGAGAGGACTGAGAGCCTCTGAGCGTCTCACAGACAGGACCTCCGCCCTCATCGCACCCACCGCTCACATCTTTTCCTTGTCACGGTGCCCCGTGGGAGCCCCAATTTTCACGTGTGCCCCTCTGCAGTCTGTTCCCTACCCAGTAGCCAGAGGAGCTTTTGGAAAATGCCATCTCCTTGCTATAAACCTTCCAGGGAGTCCCCAGCCCTTGAACAAAACAGCCAATCTCTCTATTGTGGTCTCTGGTGCCCCCCGACTCCATTTCTCTGACTTCATTCCCTCCCAGTCCCCCCATCACCCTCATTCCAGCCACCCACTGACCCTGGCCTTCTTTCTGCTCCTCAAATACATGAAGCTGCACCCCTGCTTAGGGCTCCCCATGAGCTGGCTACTGTCCTTGGAAAATCCTGACACCCCGGTGTTTGCCTGGCTCCTACCTTGCTGTCATGCAGAAAACAGCACAAAAACTGCCTTTCGAAGTTACTTGTCCAGATCATGAAACCTAAAGCAACTCTCTCCCTTCATCCCTCACCTTGTTATCACCCTGGTTTTTTTCTTTTTTTCCAAACTTTAAACTTTTTACTTTGTATTGGAGTATAGCTGATTAACAGTGTTGTGGTCATTTCAGGTGAGACGCAAAGGGACTCAGCCATACATGTACAGGTAGCCATTGTCCCCCATCACCCTGTTTTATTTTTATCGTAGCACTTGCTACCATCTGATTTTTTGTTTGTTTGTTTGTTTGCTTGTTGGCTATATCCTCAAAACAAGATGCAAACTCCAAGAAGACAGGGACCCTGTCTGTCCTGTTTGACCCATTTCTCCAGCACCTGGAACAACACAGCACATGGCAGGCTGTCAATGCCTGTAGAATGACTGAACGAAGGTTTAGCAGAAAGTTTTGGAAGCTCATCTTATTACCAGGCACCAAATCCTCACATACACAGACTTGGAACAAGTATTTATCCAGGGCTTACTACCTGGCTAAGCACTTTACATGTGTGATTCAGTCCCTTAATCCTCACATCAGCCTTGGGAATTCTCTCATGTCATCATCCCATGTCAGAGGTTAGGGCCTGGGGCACAGATAGAAGATGTCCTTGCCCATGAACACACACGGGGTCAGAGGATGACTGGATGGACCCTGGCAATGCACCTCCACAGTCACTAAGCTGTGCTGATGACTCCAAATAAACCCAAATCCTGGGACACAAAAACCCAGGTGGCACTAGTGGTAAAGAACGTGCCTGCCAACGGAGGAGATGTAAGAGACCCAGATTTGATCCCTGGGTTGGGAAGATCACCTGGAGAAGGAAATGGCAACCTGCTCCAGCATTCTTGCCTAGGGAGTCCCTCAGACAGAGGAGCCTGGCAGGCTACAGTCCACAGGGTCTCAAAGAGTCGGACACGGCTGAGCACGCACATGGTATGGGGGGTACACAAAAGGACCCAGGTTCTGGAAGGTATTCCCTGTGAGGCTTTTGGTTGTCTGTATCCTTTCTTCTATTCCATTTGTTGAGTTCTGGTCATATTTCAGAATCAAGAAGAAACGGGGAGTGACTTGGCAAGACTTAGGAGCAAGACAAAGACAGAAGGTGGAGGAGGACCCGGGACAGAAGCAATCTCCAGTGTCCACCCACCCATCCATGGCCATTCACCCAACACCCAACACCTCCGGGCACCATTCTGGGCGCATCTGTCTATGAAGAGGCGGTGAGAAGAGCAGAGGCACAGAGAAAGGGAGGGGTAGGAGCTGAGGCTAGAACAGAAGCTCCACAGGCTCCAGAGGGAGCCCAAGAGCAGGGTTTAAGGCTGTGGGATGGCAAGTGGTGAGGGCTTGAGGCAGGAACATGTCTGTGTGTCCAGAGACCAGCAGGACTGGGTCTGAGACAGGGCTGCAGTGGGCAGGGCCGGGGTCAGGGAAGAGAGAGGACTTGCAGGTGCTGTGAGGTGTTGGGATTTCACTCTGAGTCAACAGGAAGTCGTGGTTTGACTGACAGTTTTCGAGAATCACTCTGGCTACTCAGGGACTGCAGGGGACGAACATGCAAGGGGAAGACCGGCCAGGGCCGTGGTTCTGCCCCCCTAGTGGGCACCCGATGGCATCTGGACACAGGTTTAGGTCATTAAGGTGGAGAGGAGGAGAGTGGACGACCGGCAGCTGGGTGAGGGTCGGTCAGGGACACTGCCAACCCTCCTGCACTGCACACGAAGCACCCCCAACAGAGAGTTATCCAGCTCCAAACGTCAGTCATGCCAAGGCTGAGAAATCCAGAGTTAAGGGGTTACTGCAAACATCCAGGGAAGTGACTTACTCACTAAATAGTGACTGAGCACCTACTATGTGCCCGGCAATGTTTCAGGAACTGAAGATACAGAGACGAACAAAACAGACCAGGTCTGCACCTTCAGGAGTTTACAAAGTGGTGACAGCGGAAGCTTCAAACAGAGTGGAGGTGGCAGAGGGGACAAAATGGCCCAGTTTTTCTCCTTCTGACGGTAAAAGCCAATAGGATTTTCTAAGGAGAGTGTGTACAGAATTAGAGAGAGAGGAGTGAACGGTGATCCCAAGGCTTCGTCCTGAGAAGTAAGTACTGAGTTGCCATTTACTGAGGTGAGGACCATGGGGGTGGGGTGGGGGGAGGTGATTTCAGGGTCGGGGACATCAGGAGTTTTGTTGTGGACGTGCTAAGTGGAGATGGGGGAAATTGGAGATTTAAACCGGGTTTTTCTTTTTGTAAAAGAAGGGGTCTTTTTCGGTAGGAAACTTTTTTAGAAATTGACCAGTGTAAATAAGCACCCCAAGGAATTCGGCGTAGATGTAAGAGTACATCCAGGAGATTCTCCCCCCAGGCTGAGCTCTCCTTCTTGAGAGTAGCTAACCTCCAACCTTGCAGAGGCTGGGGAGGGACAGGATGAAGCGAGAAGAAAGTCAAATGAAGAAAGTGTTCAGAGAGATGAGCATGATCAAACCACGTCAGGGAAATACTCCCACGACAGGAAGAAAAACTAAAAACCACCCCTTCCCCATTTCTCAAAATTAGAAACTGATCTGGTGCAGTCTCCCTCAATTCGGTCCACTCATCACTTCCTTATCTACTGCAGTCTCTCCACTTATTCTGATAGATAATTAAATTGGATATTGTACAAGATGCAAAAATGATTCATACCTACTTCCCGTCCTCATGAGGCTTTCCATCTGCTAAGGAAAATACAACGTGCACAAAATCTCCTGCCACTTCAAAGGGAGGAATTAATCTAGCAGTACTCAGTGGGTGTCTGCTGTATTCACAGCTTGTGGCTGAAATAACACATGAGAAAGGCGAGATAAAGGCTTGTCTCATGGAATTGACAGTCTAGTTGTGGAGCTTGGGTAAACAGAAATGAAATACTTAGAGGATTCATAGTGGGGAATGGAGATGCTCTAAGTGTGGAAAGAAGGAGGAAGCCATTCATTTTGAAAGGCCGTCTTACTGTCTCCCAGCCTGAAATGTCTCCCTTTTTGCTGGGGTTCACATATGTGTAGGGACTGAGGGTCCCAAGGAAGTTGGGGATCAAGAGGATGCGCATGAAGCAGCAACAACCGTGAAAACCTCTGAGCAAGTGACCCTGATGCCTACTGGCCAGGGGCTGACTGTAGGAGGAGACTTTTCCCTGGAGCTCAGACTCAGGACCAGCATTCCCTAGGGCTGGTGGTGGCAGGGGAATTAGCGCCAACACGGAGCCTGGATATCTCCATGTCTCTTCCCATTCATTGCCTCCCAGCGGATATTTCCCCAGAAGTAACCAGATAAAAGCACTTTTGCATTTGAAATGTGGAGGCTTTGGAAAAATCGATTTCCACACCAATTTCTCTCTCAGGTCTGATCTACTAACCTGAAATAGTTTTCAATTCTGCACATCCCAGTATTAGAGTAGGAAATTCATGAATTTCTGCATTAATATAACCAAATTCTCATATTATAAGGAGCAAACCTCCAGTATTCACAGGAATTCTTGGTATAAGGGGTCGATGAGCCTCCAAGGACAGTCAGGCATTTACTTTGTTTTAGCTTCTTTTCTAGAGTATAAGCCAGGTGGTAAGGTAGTGGATTGCTGGGCAATATGCTTCAAGTTTTTGCAAAATTTTTACACCTTTTTCTATAAAAAATCTTAGGCAATTCTAAAGATAAATGTGTGTAACTTGAGAAGAGATCAGAGAAACTATATATTTTCTTTTTGTACTAATTCCTGAAATACTGTTTCAGGAAGACTCAAGAGACCTCAGAAGGAAGATAGAAGGATAAAGTACTTTTTCAAGAAGTTTACTTCCTCTATTTCTACTTGTCTTCTTTTTCAAGTCAGTTTGATTTTTAGTGACAGTGCATGCTTAGTTGCTCAGTCATGTCTGACACTTTCTGACCCCATGGACTATAGCCCACCAGGCTCCTCTGTTCATGGGGTTCTCCAGGCAAGAATACTAACTAGAGTGGGTTGCCGTTTCTTTCTCCAGGGGATCTTCCTGACTGCAGGATCAAACCTAGGTCTCTTGCATTGCAGGTGAATTCTTTGTCATCTGAGCCACCAGGGAATCCCTTAGTGACAGTAAGATATCTCAATTATCTGTTCTGTCAATACCTCACCAAAGGAAGGCAAACATAATCATTTTGCTTTGGTTTAAATAAATATGGGAATAGGTTATTTTTTCAAACAGTCAGGAACCATATAAAGTTAGAAGTCCCTATCAGGTCTGGAAAGATTGCAAGGTCATTATCAGGAAAATTCCTTCAAGTCCATTTCCTTAACAAACAGTAAGAAAAAGACCTGGGTTTTTATTTTTCACCTGTGAGGAGCCATCCCATCCTTTGAGTAAGGTCTTATTTGTAAGGAAATACAAAGAATCAATTGACTTCTTATGAATGTGATTTTTCTTACCT
This sequence comes from Oreotragus oreotragus, assembly GCA_006410675.1. Lineage (NCBI taxonomy): Eukaryota > Metazoa > Chordata > Mammalia > Artiodactyla > Bovidae > Oreotragus > Oreotragus oreotragus. The sequence continues at coordinate 147,231 of SJYX01022544.1, read as the reverse complement.
GACATATTTTCCATAAATTAGGACAATGATGCTGAGTTTTTAGATTAAAAGACCCAGCTCAATATGTCTGTCTGGGGAAGAGGAAATGAAGCATCTGCTTCGAGCCTCCATTGGGAAGATGACTTACAATGGGCAGCTGGATCCTGGCTGAACCGATTCAGACCCTGTGGTGAAAGCCTTGGAGACCCCTTTCAAAGTCATAGACCGTTACCAAGGCCCTCCCAACCCCCATCAGGCTGTGTGCTCAGTCATGTCCAACTCTCTTCGGCCCCATGGACTGTATCCTGCCAGGCTCCTCTGTCCAAGGGCTTCTCCAGGCAAGAATACTGGAGTGGGTTGCCATACCCTCCACCAGGTGATCTTCCTGTACCAGGGATCAAAGCTGTGTCTCCTGCATCTCCTGCATTGGCAGGTGGATTCTTAACCCCTGAGCCACCTGGGAAGCCATACCCAGAAACAACACGAACAACACAGATGTCCACAGATGCACATTTTGAGCATAATTTCAGGGTTTCCAAGCTTTCCCACCCTGGAGATCCAGACCACGAAAACACATATATCAGTTCTGAGTTCTGAGATCAGGATCACATCCCTCTAAGACTCATCTCCGTTGTAAAGCGGTGTGGGTTAATGACACCTCACTCATCTATTGATTTTGAAGATTAAATAAGCAGATGTATCTGAGCCCCTCTGGGCTTCCTCATTGGCTCAGTGGTAAAGAACCCACCTGCCAATGCGGGAGACAGACGCGGGTCTAATCTGTGGGACAGGAAGATCCCCTGGAGGAGCACGTGGCAATCCACTCCAGTATTCTTGTCTGGAGAATTCGACGAACAGAGGAACCTGGCAGGCTACAGTCCATGGGGTCACAAAAGAGTCAAACACAACTTAGTGACTAAGCAACAAAGATATGAAGCTCTCAGTGCAATGTCTTGCCCATAACAAAAGCTGATCATCATTATCTGTTAGTTTCTTGCATGGGCTATGAGTGTCAGATTTCCTGGTCAAAAAAAAAATAATAATACAGGTACTTTATAGTTTATCTCTATCAATTTTTAAAAATCTAAATGACAGGTTTTACAGAGTAGCAGTTAAGAGAATGAGTTTGTTTTACAACGTCCATAAGTTACTTGAAAAGAGCTTGACACTGAGAATGGAAACATGAGTTTGGATGAGTTGAAGCTTAATTCTCAGGGCATTAAGTTGCTTTAATAGAAAATTCAGCCTCAAGGGGTGGTCATCTGGAAACATATCAGAAAGCTGTCGGCTCTTCACATCTCCAGCATCACCTGAGGCTTTGTGAATTAAGATAGTGAAGATCAGAAATGAGTTTTTATTGGCAAAAATGAGAGACTTGTTAGTTTACATGATGAATGTCAGAAATAGACTTGACGGTAGAATTAAAGGTATTCCAGTTTGGAAGACTGGGTAAAAACCTGTATAGGTGCTCCCAATCCACACTGTAGTGTCCAGTATGGCCAGGGGTCATGTCCATAGGGATGGCCCTGAGGTCAAAGACGGTCCTGTGAGCTGCCACTGGTTAAAATTTCTGCTTGCCTAATGCCAACTCAATGGGCAGGAACTTGGGCAAACTCCAGGAGATAGTGGAGGACAGGGAAGCGCTATGCTTCAAGTGCTTTCAAATGCTTCCAACAGAACTTTAATAAAAGTCTGTACTTATGTCCAGATTTGGCCTGATAATTGTTTTCTTAATAACATGATGATGGGGTCTGAGGATATAACTAACTCTCACCCACGTTAAATATCTCAGTGACATCATAAACACAGATTACTGGAGTGGTGCTCAGCCTTATTGAATAAATTCAGTTAACAATAGTTTTTTGTGTTTTTTTTGACCCCCACTGTGAGACCTGTGGGATCTTAGTTACCCAACAAAGTTGAACCCAGGAGCATGGTAGTGAAAGTGCAAAGTCCTAACCACTGGACCACCAGGGAATTTCCCATAATAGCTTTAAGATAAGATAGACAAATTTGACTCCCAGATGTGCTACTCTCTAGTCATTTATCCTTGGGCAGATGTCCTCATCTGTGGGTCATTAAAGGATTGAATAAGATCAGGCCTACAGAGCACATGCACAGCACCTGGCTCACAGTGAGAGAGTGATAAAGATGTCGTCAAGGTGATGATCAGGTATTTAGGGATTCTCGTTATAAGTGGCTTTCAAGTGTCTTTTGATGTTTATTTCTCATGACAATTTTACACACAACTCTAAGCTGAAGTGGCCCCCTCTTGGGCTTTTGTGACCCATTATACTCCAGGCTTCCCTGGTGGCTCAGATGGTAAAGAATCCGCCTGCAATACCAGATGGTAAAGAATCTGCCTGCAATACGGAAGACCTGGGTTTGATCCCTGGGTCGAGAAGATCCCCTGGAGAAGGGAATGGCTGCCCACTCCAGTGTTCTTGCCTGAAGAATCCCATGGACAGAGGAGCCTGGTGGGCTACAGTCCACGGGGTCGCAAAGAGTCAGACACGACTGAGCGAGTAACACCTATACTTTGCTCTGATACTTCTTCTACCCCTCCAAGTCTCTAACATTCCCACTGGGATGAACATCCCTTGAGGGCCGGGGTCTTGTCTCTTAGTCACTGCTGATGCCCGGCACCTAGACTCAGGCCTGGAATGTGGTGGAGGAATGACAGTGACCTAATTGAACTGTGTGTCTTCTTTCATCCAAGCTCAAAACCAGGAGCTCTTTATTCTCCCTTCTCCATTCCCTGCTCTCATTTCACCATCCATGGTTCCCATTTTTTATTCATGATGTTACATCTTCTAGCCCCTCAGATATCATCTTAGTTCCGGTGCAATCTTACCTTTACATCACTGATACCCTTGTGTGTGTGCATGCTAAGCAGTTTCAGTTTTGTCTGACTCTGTATGACCCTATGGACTGCAGCCCACCAGGCTCCTCTGCTCATGAGATTCTCCAGGCAAGAATACTGGAGTGGGTTGCCATGCCCTCCTCCAGGGGATCTTCCCAACCCAGGGATCGAACCTGAGTCTCATGTCTACCTTCCCTGGCAGGCAGGTTCTTTACTACGAGCACCACGTGGGAATCCCACTGACATCCATCAGTTCAGTTCAGTTCAGTCGCTCAGTCGTGTCCGACTCTCTGCAACCCCATGAATCGCAGCATGCCAGGCCTCCCTGTCCATCACCAACTCCCGGAGTTCACCCAGATTCAGGTCCATCGAGTCAGTGATGCCATCCTTACCTACTGACATCCTTACCTACTGATTATTTCCAGCTTGTTTCTCCTCCCATGTCTGGCTGGTTCTTTTTTCAGTTGTCTTCTACAAAGCAGCCAGGTTATTCTATTAAAACTCTGCACAAGTCATCATTCCCTCTCTCTCTCTCAAAAAATAAACAAACAAACAAACAAAAAACCATTTTTCAACAACTCTCTGAGATCATCCAGATCCCACAGACTTTCTGGCAACTAAGTCTCCATGACCTAACCCATGGATCTTCCTTTCAGAAAATTTTTCTCTCTGGTCACAATGGTTTACTCATTATCTCTGCTGATTCCATGTGTTCACAGACCAGTGTCTCTCAAACATCTCCACTATAGACTCCTTAAACTACAGAAGAGGGTGACGCAAGTACAAAGAAGATGTTCCTTTCAAAATGTGTGTCTTATGTTAAGAACTCATGCAAAAGTGTGCATTCCTAACATAATATATCCATCATGTTTGTCTTAATATGTAAACATCTTAGATCATAGCTACTCTGTAAAACTAGATGAGTCCAATCTCCAGGGTCTGGTAAGATGTACCCAGGTAAGCTGACGGTTTGTGGATCCTCCAGTTCACCACAGAGTGGAGCACCATTCCCCGCAACAAACCCACACTCAGTCCTCCTGGGTTCCCTCCTCCCTACCCTGACTATTTGGAATGGCAGTCACCACCTCCTCTTTGATCCTACCCACTATAGCTTAAACTATGGACCACCTTTTCTTAAACACTTCTGTTCCCCCAAATAAAAGGTAGGCTCTTTGAGACTAAGAATCTCTGTTATACCAGTTATCTATTCCCTGGGTGTTGCATGAAGCTCTAGGCATAAATGGCTCTCAGCAACGTCTTCTGTATTCCTCACATGCTTTAAAGTGTCTCTTAACATTTTCATTTTATATATATTTTTTTCTTTCTTCTCTTTTCTTTCTCTCCTGTCTTTTGATGGCATTTCTTTCCTCCTTTCTCCTGTTTCAGGTCTGAATGAACCAAACAGTGACATCTCTCAATGGTAGGAGTTTTTCTGTGCCATGCTTTCAAATGCTTCCAACAGAACAATAAACAGAGTGAAAAGAGTAACAAAGAATGGCTTATATATGTATTTGTTTGTTTGTTTTTAGCATTTTATCAAAGTCAGGCCCTGTGCTCGGAGATTTATTTGACCTGTTTCATGATAACACGCCTGTTGAGAATCCCTCACTGAGGAAAGGTGGAACATTCCAGAAAAGCAACTCTCAGCTTCCTATCTCGGTAACAGCCCTACCACATGGGAAGAATGAAGGCAGAGAACTCATGAGAGAAACGGCTTTGAAACAGAGGGTTAATATGAGACGAGGGTCACTCATTAACTCTGCTCTCTGTGGTCCCCATTCACCAGGTGATTGAAAGTGTGACAGAAAGGATGTGTCAGCTGAATCACAGAACGCTATTGTGGTTTTCTTCCTCTTACTGGGCAAGCACACATGCACACACACACACACACACACACACACACACACACACACTTCCCTCCAACCCTCCTCCCACCCCAGCCTTTTTCAGAGGCTGTAAACACCAAGCATCTCCAGCCTCGTGGCATCAGTCATGCAGGCAGCGCTCCTCCTCTGTCCCTGGCTGGGTGCATCAGTGCGTATATAATAGGGCTGGGGGAGGGAGGCCCTGTGCCTGGTGGGCATGGTCTCCCGGCTCCAGGTGAGAATCAACCTTTCTAGCTGATGATGTGGCCACATCCAGGTGGCCATGGCATTGACGACGAGAACCCGAACGTATACATACAGAATCAAGTAATCATACACCAAATCTTCATTTTTTTTCCCTCTTGTTGCCTGGCTGAGCAGTTATTAGTTGGAATTCTGAGAAGGCTTGTGTTTCCTTTCATTATGTTTATGGTTTCCAGTCTATTAATAGCAAGTCCGTTCTTTGCAGCAAACTTCTTCAACCATTAAGGCCGATTTCCATTAAAAATTGTTTTCAAAAATTATCTAAAGGGAGACAGAGTTGTTGCTCTTCCATAGGTGGAACTTTCTGATTTCTTTGAAGCCTGAGCTGACTTCTTTAGGCAGACGGGAATGTGCCAATTTGAGGGGCTGCGGTAAATTTTAATACATTTGCTCTGTACAGTCAATCTGCACTACCTATCAGCCCAGCATTGAAATGCTTAGGCCAGGATAACAAGAAAAAAAGAGGATAAACCTCCCCTGGGACTCTGGTCTATTGGTGTGCCAAGCCAAGTTTTTAATTTGGAGAGCAATTCTGCAGAAATGAACAGAAACTGCTATCTAAACATTTTAATAAGAATAAACCCCCAAGCCAATATGCAATCGAGTGCACTGCTTTCTAGTAATTTCATTTATACAACAGCTCCACAAGCTGTTTTGCTCTCCATATTCAGATAACCCTCGCCTCTAGGGTGACCGGAAAAATGATATTTTAATCATGCGCCACATCTGTGATCAGAAATACTTAATGAAACACTCTAATGATCGTATGGTAACAAGCTTCAAAGAACTCTTTCCCAGATTTAGGCAGGATCTGTTTGCTTCTTGTGACAATTTTAGCGGCGTATTTTTCAGTATCCTCTGCAGGAGTCATTACCCAGAGACATGTGCTTGGGATGAGGTCCAGCAGTTTCTTCAGTTGGGGGATTTTGCTAGCACCCATAGAACCTCTGGATCAGTGCTGTCCAATAGAAATACAACGCAAGTTGCACATGTAATTAAAAATTTTGTCATTATATTAAAGAAAGTAGAAAGAAATAGGTGAAATTTATTCTACTAATACATTTTATTTAACACAACATATTCACAATATTGGGCTTCCCAGGTGATGCAGTGGTAAAGAATCTGCCTGCCAATGCAGGAAGCACAAGAGATGAAAGTTTGATCCCGGAGTTGGGAAGAGTCCCTGGAGGATGGAATGGCAAACCACTCCAGTATTCTTGACTGGAGAAACCCACGGACAGAGGAGCCTGGTGGGCTACAGTCCATGGGGTCACAAAGAGCAGGACACGACGGAAGCAACTTAGTGTCAACAGCATCCACAAGATTATTGTTTTGATGTGTGAAAGTGAAAATGTTAGTTGCTCAGTCTTGTCCAACTCTGAGACCTCACAGACTGCAGCCTGCCAGGCTCCTCTGTCCCTGGAATTCTCCAATCAAGAATACTGGAGTGGGTTGCCATTTCCTTCTCTCTGGCTTACTTCACTATGTATAACAGGCTCTAGGTTCATCCATCTCACTAGAACTGACTCAAATTTGTCCCTTTAATGGCTGAGTAATACTCCATTGAATATGTGCACCACATCGTCTTTAACCGTTCACTGTCAATGGACATCTATGGTGTTTCCATGCCTTGACTATTGTAAATAATGCTGCAGTGAAGTGTATGTGATTTTAAGCCACAAAGTGTGTGGGATTTCATTATGCCACAATAGAAAATGAATGCAATAACATCTCAATAATAAATATAACAAGAATAGATCATAGTATTCAGCACTTACTATGTGCTAAACATAATCAATTGCTTTATCTCATTATTCCTCACAGCACCTCCTAAGTCTGGCACTGTTATTACCCCAATTTAGCACATGCAAAAGCTGAGGCTCAGGACTGAGGATGTGGGGGCAGGGGTCCAGAACTCTGAAGAGTCTGGTCATTATGCCACACTGCCTCCTATTCAGAGAGGGGCCTCTCATGGAAGGACTGATGCTGAAGGTGAACCTCCAAGTCTGTAGCCACCCGATGCAAAGAGCAGACTCATTGGAAAAGACCCTGATGCTGGGAAAGATTGAAAGAGGAGAAGGGCATGACAGAGGAAGAGATGGTTGGATGGCATCACCAACTCAATGGACATGAGTTTGAGAAAACCCCAGGAGATAGTGAAGGGCAGTGAAGCCTGGCATGCCGCAGTCCATGAGGCCACAAAGACTGACACAGCACAGTATTCAAGAGCTGATGATTTAGTGGGGACCAGTGGTATAGAATAAGAAACAGCTTGACATCGTGGTATGAATTTGCTGCAGCTGAGACGTGCACAGGGTGCTATGGATGGTCGGGCAACATGAGACCAATCTGGAGTTAGGGAAGGCATCTTGGAAAAGGTAGTCTTCAGTTGTGTCCTATTACTTTGTTTAGTGGTATTTATTTGCTCATTAAAATTTTCCAAATAATATGCAAAAATATAAATAAGCGAGTAGAAAACATATCTGAAATCTCTTCACCCAGAGATATTCACAGTTGACCATTGGTGACCTTCCAGGAGTGTGTGTGTGTGTGTGTGTGTCTGTGTAGATAGCATATTTTTTATTATCATCATTAAGGTTGAGGAAAACAGCCTAGTTATTCAACTGTAGCAATATATCCACCCAAAACTCAACCACCAGCCTCAAACATATGTCTGCATTTTATTTTAGGAAAACATAAACTGGGTCACAAAACGTCTTCAGAAAGCAGGATAAGTCACGAAACACACAGAAGGGATCTGAATTTGCAAATGTGGGGCCTCGGGCTTGTTCAGTGGGCGAGGCTGATGTGAAAATTTCCTCATCCAGGAAAAGCGAGGTTCACTCAAGCTGCAAAGCCCAGCAGGTCATTAGATTTACAGCCTCTTTTAAAGGGCTGCGTTATGATGGCTTCTAGGTATCGATTAGCTGAGCACGCCAACCGGAATTCAGCAGAGTCAAGGGATGAGCAGGAGAGGGGAGATGGTGGTGGCGACTGTCTTGATGTAGTTTTCAAAGTCACTTCCAAAAAAGGCGATGAGGAAATAGTTGAGTATCCCAGCGAGGGACATGGCGAATAGGAACAGGATAATGCGTTTCCCAAATATGTAACCAGGCGTGCTGGAAAGGAAGGAGAGGGAAAACTGGAGAAGAGCAAAAGTGACAGCAATTTAACACAAAATATCGTCGCTTTGAAATACGTGGGGCTTAAAGGATACCTCCTTTTACCCAAGGATGCTCCATTCACTTCATATGAAGGATGGACGTGTCTTACCTAGTACTAGTCATTGAATCTAGTTCAGAACCAAGCAAAAAGAGCCTTAAACCCATCACCATCAGGGCTCTGCTCTCTGGTTTCCCTGTGCCATGGGAATGCCAGCTCCCGGATGGAGTGAAGGTGGTGGTGTCCGCTGGTAGCCGGGGTCCTGACCGGGGATTAGGAACCCATGGATTCACGAAGACCCTCTCAGGAGTGCCTGTAAGAACCATGCTGGCAGCTGTGTGTAATGCAGGATTTTCAGTGCCTCTAGGTGAGAAGGGATGGTATACATGAACCAAGAAGCCTGGTGGATTCTAAGGGATGCTCTTGCATCCGAGGGCTCAGTCTCCTGAGGCTGCCTGGGAATAAATCAAGTTCCCACTAATGAGAGCTGGCCTCCAGGGCTGGAAGGCAGGCCCTTACATATGAAGCAAATCAAGGAAGGGAGACTTGGTAGGACTGGATGATTCCATCTCCTTCTCTCACAGGCTCTAAATCCTACACTGCTTGCACAGAGCATCCACTGGGGTCAGGAGGCATCTCTCCAGTGACATGTGACCACACAGCTGTGTTCAGCAGCTGCCCTGGTTCCCCTCCTCTGTAGCACCCTTCTGTGATGGCTCTGGATGGTTCATTCCTGCAGCACTGGTATGTTTTGAAAGTTCAGCCAAGTGGGTCACCGAGTGAAAAGTGGAAGTGTTATTCGCTCAGTCCTGTTGTACTCTTTGCAACCCGATGGACTGTAGTTCACCAGGCAAGAATACTGGAGTGGTGTGCCATGCCCTCCTCCAGAGGATTCTTCCTGAACCAGGGATCGAAGCTGGGTCTCCTGCATTTGTAGGCAGATTCTTTACTGTCTGAGCCATCAGGGAAGCCCCATGGGTCGCCAAGGCTGTTAGTTGCTAATGCTGTTAGTAAAGACCCCAGCAAGGGGACTCCTTGGCACTCAGGAGGGCTCCTCAAGAACAGCCAACTCATCTAAACAGGTGCCTTAAGGCTGCCAGGCCCTTGCTTGCTATAATCTAGAGACTACAATGTGGTATCTATAGGTTCAATGTTAGAAATTTTCTTATTGAAAGGGACCCCAAAGATTCATGATACAACTCCTAGTTTTCCTGTGTCAAGAGTTTGAAAATAGTTTTGCAGCTGAGTATCAACCTCCTCGCTCCTCACAGTGCTCCATGGACCAGCAGCACAGGAGCTTGTTGGAAATGCAGATGCCCAGGTCCACTGGATCAGAACCCATACTGTGGACAAGCTCCCCCTGGGACTCATGAGCACAGCAGGATCTGAGAGGCACCCTCAGTTGACAGCTCCCTGCTTCTTGGCCAGTGCATTCCTCTCTCCTTGGTTTCCTGCTCACAGTCCTGCTCATAAGTGACCCATTCTAGCTCTTTGTTAGGGAAAAAAAGTATGGTCCCCAAAGAGTGCGTTCTGAGCTGAACTGTACATGTGCCCCGCACCCACATTCATATGGTGTAGTCCTAAACCCCAGTACCTTAGAATGACTGCATTTAGAAAGAGGGTCTTTAAAGAGGTGATAATGGTAAAATTATGATAATGGTAAAATTTTCTCTTCAAGAAAATTAGAGACACCAAGGGAACATTTCATGCAAAGATGGGCTCGATAAAGGACAGAAATTGTATGGACCAAACAGAAGCAGAAGACATTAAGAAGAGGTGGCAAAAATACACAGAAGAACTGTACTGTACAAAAAAGATCTTCACAACCAAGGTAATCATGATGGTGTGGTCACTCACCTAGAGCCAGACATCCTGGAATGTGAAGTCAAGTGGGCCTTAGAAAGCATCACTATGAACAAAGCTAGTGGAGGTTATGGAATTCCAGTTGAGCTAGTTCATATCCTGAAAGATGATGCTGTGAAAGTGCTGCACTCAATATGCCAGCAAATTTGGAAAACTCAGCAGTGGCCACAGGACTGGAAAAGGTCAGTTTTCATTTCAGTCCCAAAGAAAGGCAATGCCAAAGATGGTTCAAACTACCACACAATTGCACTCATCTCACATGCTAGTAAAGTAATGCTCAAAATTCTCCAAGCCAGGCTTCAGCAAT